>KK115731.1:231122-330932 GCA_000611955.2 Stegodyphus mimosarum
AATACTTTCAGAACATATTATACTTTTTATGTAGAAGCAGTTAAACTCTTTCAACTTATTCAGGTAGTGTATTTTAACTTGCCTTTCGAACTTACAATAGTTACTTTAAAATTACATAAAAATATACAATTTAATTTGTTATGTCGTGAAAGAAAAGGTGATTCTGCATTTAGACATACGTTGCAAGTTCTCAAAGCTTTGCACACATTTCTTTTCAAAACAGAGCAAATTTTTCTCTTGCCCTTGAATGCCACCTGTTTTCGGATACTCAATTGGTCAACTGCTCAGAAATAGCAGCAATATGCACAAAAGTATACCTAAAAGGAAACAAATTCTTTCCGCTTTTTCCTTTGAAAATAAAATTTAATTCTATAATTGCATGTATGTTCTAACAACATTTTTATACTAGGAAAATAAAATTATAAATCAAAGACCATGAATTCACCACCACTGCAAACTGGATAGCTAAAAATATTCAACAGCTAAGAAAGGGAAAAGAAACAGAATCAATGGCAGATAAAAAGAAAATGAAAAGTTATTGAAAAGATGATCCTATCACAAGGCGTCGCCGGAAGTTCTGGCGATCTAGATCAGCGCTCAACCTCGCCACGATGTCCCCCTTTTCCTTCGACGTCCTCCTTCGGTTAAAGATATCTGTCTTCCAGCATGACCTATACCTAAGTACTTCACTTTCTCCCATTTTCGTAGCTCCAAGACAGGTTTCGCAGTTTCTCACTGCAACCAGTAAAGCATGACGAAATCGGGGAAGAGAGAAATGAGAACACAAGTTGATAAATATCTGGTTCTTCGAACAAAATATTACGTTTGACAATTTCCGAAAGTAATATTTCAAACGCTGAAGTTTGCCTTCAACATTGCCCTTGCGTCGTCACTCTGGGCGACGGAAGTGTAATATATACAGAATACAAGATTAGAAATAGGACACGCACGTGGGCGAATCATAATTTAAACAACACGCAAGGGGGGATAAGAACTACTATGTGGGGCTTCGCGTCCTCATAAGTTACTAATCCAAAATAATTTCTAGAACAACAACTCTTTCAGCTCTTCAACCCCCTACCCAGGTGAATGTTCATGAACCATGCCATATAATACATTGCGGGTGGAAAAAAAGGCTAGAGTATTAAAGACTTCAAAATTTTCCCTCAGGCTCACGCTGATTAAGGCGAAGAATGAAGCAATGAGCAGTAACAAGAAATAAAAGTCATAATTTTTATTCGAAAAATGACTGAACACTCCCCTCCCATTCTTGCCACATTAATTTGCTTAATTATAGTGGGATTAACTTTCCATAGAAGCCTGAAATACAGTCAATCTTCTCATCTCTGGAAATGACCAGTATTTCTTGAGCACATAAACGAACATTGGTACAGCTAATTATTATACTATTCTCTAATCCAACTTAGGCCATCAAATAAGTACTGACGCGACCTACAAAATATTTCAATTTTGCAATCATTTTAAGACATTTTACTTATTAAACAATTCAATACCTCCTATGACAGCAAAACTACCTTTTACAGAAACCAACGGATAATCATATCTAAATCCTTAATTTTATTTAATTCATTCCTTTTCTTTCTTTGGCATGGTGTAATTCATCATGTAAGTTTGACTCGGCTGTTATGACACAATCCTCTTTAAATGATTTATCCTATCCTGAATGCAGTGTTTTGGGGGGGACGAGGTCAGCGAAAGAAACAATGTTTAACAAAATGTCCATTTCTGTTTTTGAGATTTGCATTCCATTTTTTTTATTTCGAAACCGGCATGTCAGTGCATGTATGCATATGACTTTTTTTCATTTAAAATTTCCTAAACCTTAAGGGATCAATCATAAATTAGGGTGTTTCAAACATCTTATACTAAAATTTCTGTATAACCTAAGTTAAAATTAAGCCGCAGCCCAGCGAAACCCAGCTCCGGTAATTCAGTCTTCGAGAGAAAACGTAAATCGCGAAACCAGATTGAACTACCTGTTTTCAGCGATCTTTTCCCATTCGGCTACCTTAGTGAACTCAAAATTCCTTTGGTAGCGGTGACGTTTTGGTGTGACATAATGATAAATGAGAGAGGTCATGTAAATGCTGCATGCTATATGGAGAAGATTCTACATTCGTATATCAGGCTTTTGCTGCGAGCTGGTTCTAACTAGAGCTGTAGGGTCTGCCAAGGCAGATATGTTGCAACTCGCCGACATCTAACTTTTGACACTCATCCAGGAATGGGATTCCGTATACCATAAATGGCCTGTTTATGAGTATGTTTCCCCTCAGAAACTCAAATATATGTCCATAAAACGTCAAATTTCCCACAATAAAAGCAATTTTATGTTTACCTACTAATCCTCATTTTCGCACTTCTTAATACACATTCCTGTCCACGTACTCGCTGATTCAGTATCCGCGGCTCAGACCAGCAGAACGGAAAACCAATTGCCGTAGGCTTCGTTTAAAAGTCATTTTAAAAAAGCTACCGAAGTGACAGCATTTCGTAACAAAGCTAAGACAACAGAATATCAAACTCGCCCACTAAGTGTCTTTCTACTTATCAGCACGTCTGTTTCGGGCAGTGTAACTAAAAATAGGAAACAAAATTCCGTATTATATACACTCACGTTTGTGAAAATTGCAACACCATGAAGGACTTACGCGAGTGAGCTGAAATTTTCAGGAAATGCAAAGTAGCGCATGATATGCAAATGATTAGAATTGCAAATCCGTAGCGCATGCGTATGCTGAGCAGCGCCCTCTGAACGGCTGATGGATCCGAATAAATAGACGGCTGTAGCGAGGCGTGTATGGTTATCGGTGGTTATCTGCTAGTGGTAAACGTTAACTCAATCTGTACTTATGCCTCGTCGACGAAAGAGAGCGAGATTTGAACAACTTACAGAGTTTGAACGAGGGAGAATCATCGGCCTTCGTGAAGCTGGATTGTCGTATCGTGCAGTAGCCTCTCGTGTGCAGCGTAACAGCAGCACAGTGATGCGCGTTTGGAAGCAGTGGACGGACGAGTGTCGGACAACTCGGAAATCCGGGAGTGGACCCCGAAATGTGACGTCAGCTCGCGATGATAGACACCTGGTCCGCATGGCGCGGACGGACCGTACAGCTTCCTCTAGACAATTGGCAGCACTGTGGTCAATAGCTACAGGTGTTTCATTGTGTGCTTCATCAATTCGTAGACGTCTGCTGCAGTGTGGACTGCGCGCACGGACTCCTTTATACAGGATCCCCCTAACGCACGACCATCGCCGCCTGCGGCTACAATGGGCCAATCAGCATAGAGACTGGCGTGCTGATTGGCAGCATGTCGTGTTTTCTGACGAATCCCGCTTTAATTTGTGGTACCATGATGGCCGCATTCGTGTCAGACGCTATGCCGGTGAACGCCACCTTCCGGAGTGCATTATCGAACGCCACAGTGGACGAACACCCGGAGTTATGGTCTGGGGCGCCATAGCATATCATAGACGATCTCAATTGCTACGAATTGTGGGCAATCTGAACAGCAACCGGTATATCCGTGAAGTTCTACAGCCCGAAGCTGTTCCCTTCCTTCAAAGCTTGCCAGGCGCTGTATTTCAACAGGACAATGCCCGCCCTCATACTGCTCGGATTGTTAAATCCTTCTTTGCAGCGCAGCAGGTACAGCTTCTTCCTTGGCCTGCGTGTTCCCCGGATATGTCGCCAATTGAACATGTGTGGGATGTCATTGGTCGGCGTCTTGCTCGTGATCCTCGTCCTGTTGCGTCTGCAGACGAACTTTGGGTACGCGTACAAACGATATGGAATGCTCTTCCTCAGTCAGACATTCAAACTTTGTTTGACTCCATGCCACGTCGTGTAGCAGCACTTATTGCGGCGCGTGGTGGCCACACAAAATACTGATTCTGATCTCTTGTTCTTGTTTGTTTGCTTTGAACATTTAATCATTTATTTGTACCACTACCACTCAACTGTGTATTAAATTGCATTCAATTATGACGATTCCTTCTTGGTGTTGCAATTTTCACAAACGTGAGTGTACATATTCTCAAAATTACAGAAAACCTCTCGTATTTTGAGGTCACACACCAACCTGAGGTTTATGACTATTTCTGTACAGAATTTCGACTATTTTCGCTGACAAAGTATTTATTTCTTTACCTTTTATTACCTTTGCTTATCAGCCAGCTAATTCATTTTTGTTATCTTTGCCTATCCACCAGCGATCGAACTTCGGTAAACACAGGTAGTTCGAGCTGGGTTCAATTCCAGGCAAACAGGCTGGCTGCATGTACATTTTCTTGGTTTTTCCCATGTGTAAGAGGCTGTAAGAATCTTTTTCGAGAAATAAACTTGTCCGTCGCCTACCACTAGAGGGTTCCTAACCGAGACATGTGTCGATGAAAGCTGTATTGCGCCTAGTTACGGGGGACTTCCTGAAACTGAATTGAAAATGTTTCGTTTGAAGCATTGCCCCTCGTAAGATTTCGTTAATGAAGTAGTTTTCGCATAAGTCAACCAATCAGAGAGCCCTAAAATAAAAGTTCTGGGAAATGTTTATTATTACAGGCTGACAGAGTAGCTTGAAGATGTTACATCGGTTTAACGTGGGTACGAGCAAGTTTCTCTTTGAAAGTCCTCGAGTAAAGCATCTCGTCCCTTAGGTAGAGAGTCATTGCGTGCTTTGCTGTAATCAAATAAACCAAACCAATTATCTTTGTTTCCGGCCGCCTAGACGGTGGAAACAAAACCTAACCGCCGCAGCCGGCTCCCTAACCGCCTAGTGGTTAGGGGAGCCGGCTGCGATACCAGAGGGCCTGGGTTCGACCTGGGGGAGAAGGCATGCCTCTAACTGTCCGTCCCTTCATAGGATGGCAAAGGTGGCCCACCTATTAGGTGCCTCCATAATAAAGTGACCACCATTTGTGGCCTTAGTAGTGGCCAAGCCGAAGTCGGCTTAAGGCCCGCCATTGGAACGAAAAAAAAAATCTTTGTTTCCGTAAACTTTCCAGTTCTTCCGTAAACATTCACCTTATTAACAAAATGATATCAGGGGTCTCTTGTTCTTTGAATGTTTTATTTATTAAAATAAGGGCCTCAAAACGTAAGATTAATGATGCTACAAGTGACTGAAAATTACTAGCGTGCTGTTAATGCCAATTAAAACAGTATATTACGCTGTACAGGGCAAAAACAGTCTTTTGTCATTTCGCACTCGTCTTTTGCGGATTAAGTCAAAAGGTCAGAATCATTTACTTTTATAGGTATGAGAGAGAGTATATTCTAGTATACATTATTTTAATTAAATAATACAGCATGTAATATATTGTAGAGAACATAATACAGTCGATTCCGGTTAATCGGACCACATCGGGAAGCGATCGTTTTGGTCCTAATAACTCGGCTGGTCCGATTACACGAACGTGTCCTATGTTGTAAGACGGAGCGTGCTATATGCAGCAAACAGTAAATATGTATGTAAATCATGTACTAAAATGTAATTATGACCTTTATTGTGCGGTACACACGGTATGGCAAACCTACATGTACAAACAAGAACTGCAGTCGAACTTTTTTCATTGAGAAAATTAATTTAGAAACAAATTCTAAGCAGAGCATAGAATTTGCTTCTCCAGAATAGCATACGAAGCACAATAAAAACAAGTTCTTACCAAGTTCCAGTCAACATTTGAAGAGCTTATCCACTGTGATCTGACACGTTCTCTTGACGGATTGCACGTGAACGAAATCGCCACAAACGTCTAACGCAGCAATGGAAATGCCTTCATTTTCCTCTTGCCATGAAATACCGAGGCAAAGTTTCAATGCATTTCCTCGCATCCTGTGTTGGTTATCCTGTGTGTGTTATCCAGGAAACCAATTATTTCAGCTAATGTCAAGTCCCGTCGTGGCAATTTGGCGGGGAAGACAAGACACGCGCACAGTTCACTGACTAAAGTGGTCTGAGGAAACCTTAGTGTTTCGGGGTCAAGATGTTGAGATCAAGAGGGAGTTAGAATGCTCGCCATTCAAAGCTTTGGCACTAAAATCATCCCAAAAGGGTGGTGAAATGATAGCTTTCTCATGTAAACTTTAATCCTGATTGATAGGCGGAAATTCTTTTCCGGTGGAGCCGGACACTCTACTGTTCATTTCCTCGAAAATCAGAGACGCTGTGGGACCAATAACCTCGCTGGAAGCTACTGGTGGCTCTGTTTTAAGAAAGATCAAAGAAAATGATGCGCGTGTTCACGTCCGACTGGTTTTGCTTTTGTCATGCACTTTAAGAAATTCCTGACCTTTGATAAAGCATTCTCTAGGAGAGCAGATCCTCCCATATGTCGCGGACCACCTGTACATCCGCTGTACGGGGCCGATTTGTGGCTTCTGTTTCTTATTCGTTCTCACGTTTCTTGGTCCGATTAAACGAAATTTTGGTCCAAATAAGCGAAAAATAGGCATAGGATTTGTTTCGGTTCTTTAGGATTCGGTCCGAAAAAGCGACTGGTCGGAATATCCGGTGGTCTAATTAACCGGATTCGACTGTACTTTATTGCTACATTATTTACTGTGAGTGATATCGTATTTACATGATTTATCAATTAAATTTAACCGCAATAATGCATGTTGCACGAATATCCCGTTTTATACAGAATTCACAATTATCCGCGATCTTATGCATCCGTGTTAAGTTTTGGAACGTATTACAGCGGATTACTACTTTATTTCTTTAATATTGTTGCGCGCGTACGGCTTCGTAATAGATTGAATGCACAAGTCGTTAAAAAGTTAATAACATTTATTCTTTTCACAAATTTAAAAAAAAAATGCTGAAATATTTCCTCGGAGATATTCGTACAATATCACAATGTCTCAAAAGTTAAACAAAATTCAATTCAAAAACAGAGAAACTAATTCTATCTCACAGAGAATTCGATACGATCAATCACAGCATTAAGTATACAACAGTTCGCTTAAAACAGCTACAACTGAGCTGAGTCAGTCAGTCAGTCAGTCAATGATTTTATAGCCGAATTATTGCAAATAATGCAACTTTACCGGCTCAATGACAAAATTTGCCTCAAAAGGCCACAAGACGTTGAAAGTCCAGACAAATAAAAAATAAAAGAGTAAAGGTCAAAAGGGAAGCCACAAGTGGCAAATACAAGACGACTGAAAAGATATACAATGCATAATAAATATAAAATATACAAGTTTAAATACGATACAGTATCATGAGTTACAAAACAGTTAATGTAAATTGAAAAGTATAAGTAAGGTAGGCACCAAACATGTACAGGATATTAAACATTGTGTGAACGGAAACCAGTCATGAATTTTTATTACGTGGGGAAGTTAGCACTCCGCGTGAGGAATGCTGCAAGTGCACGAAGGTCAACGTCCTCTTCAAGGATGATGTAATCAAACGTGTTGAAGTGCTTCAGTCGGTCACAATTTATGGCTTTATCGAAGAAATTTTTGTTCAATTTGTGCAGATATTTTTCCATAGTTTCAATTTGTAGATCCTTATGTAGCATATCGTTAGAAACATAAAAGTGAACTCCGGTAATTAATCTTAAGAATCTATTTTGAATAATTTGAAGAATTTTAATATCCTTTGCCTTATAGGCTGCCCATGCGGGTGAAGCGTATGTCATAATTGGACGAATAATAGCAGTGTATATGTGACGTTTTTTATAAAGGTCTAGTCTTGAATATTTTCCAAGTAAGGGAGTGAGGCTGTTAATTACTCCTATGGTCTTCTGTTTAATTTTTGCAATATGATCATTCCACTTAAAGGAGGTGTTCAGCACGATACCAAGGTACTTGGCTTTGGTGACAAGTGGTATTTTTTCATTAAATAATTTCAATTCACCATAGAATCCTTTGCGTGCATATCTTCTCCGGATGAGTAAAAGTTGAGACTTTGATGCATTAATAGCAATACGCCACTTGGTGCACCACGATTCAATGGAAGGCATAAATTTTTGAAGTTTTAATACTGCATGTTCAGCCCTAATGGATCTGACAGCCACTGCAGTATCGTCCGCATAGCAGCCGATAAAGCAGCCGCTAATCAGATCCAGGGGCGGAAAATCTGACACATAAAAGAGATAAAGAAGGGGTCCTAAAATAGAACCTTGTGGAACAGAAGCTTTAATATTCCTGAGACTTGAGTGTTCATTTTCTATGGAAACAAAAAATTTTCTATTTGTAAGAAAGGAGTATAGTAACTTGATCATTTCCGGTTCAATGTTTAAGGAGATAAGCTTGTAGATGAGCCCCTCATGCCAGACGCGGTCGAAGGCTTTCGCCACGTCTAGCATGAGTAAGGCTACACAAGATTTGTTATGCAGAGCATTTCCAATAAATTCAGTTAGCCGAACGAGCTGTTTAACAGTTGAAAGGTTTTTCTGAAATCCAAATTGTTCCTTGGGTAAAAGATCGAAATAAGTTTGAAGTCTGTTCATAATAATTCGCTCGTAAATTTTGCCTAGACCAGGCAAAAGGCTGATAGGTCGGTAACCTTCTGGCTTCATATGATCTTTGCCAGGTTTAGGAATCAGGATAATTTTGGCTTTTTTCCAGCAAACGGGAAAATATAAATTTGTAAGGCATGCGTTTATGATATTTACAAATCTGCATAGAACATTAGTAGGGAGATGTTTGATTGCAATGTTTGTAAGCTTGTCGTGCCCTGGGGCTTTTTGATTCTTGAGCTTCTTGATAATATAAATAACTTCTTGAGGTGTTGCAAATTTAGGGCATCTATGTACTGCAGGTGCATTAATCCAGTCAGAGATATAATGGTTGACATAATTAGTGAATTCTGGGTCATTTGGTGACTCATTAGGCGAAAACTGAATTTCGAGATGATCAGCATGGACCTCAGCTTTTTCTAAGTTAGTGAGAGCAATTCTTTGTTCCCCATAAATGGGTTTATTTATCGTAGGTTTATTTTTCAGGCGCTTAGTAAAATTCCAGAAGGAGTTGTCAGGCGCGTTGAAATTAAGTATTTTTTCATCCCAGATTTCCTTGCGATGATCTGCAATTTCCTTTTTAATTTCACGATTAAGTTTATTAAGTTGTCTTTTTAATCCAGGGTCCCATGATAAATTCCATCGTTTTCGTAGTTTATTTCTGGTTTTCATTTTTTCTCGAATGCTTGTTGGTAATTTTCCAGTAAATCTATCCGCCGGGACGCTATGCGTTGCATTATCATACGCATGCATAATAGTATCTGTGAGCATGTTGATAGCTCTATCAATGTCGGTGTTATTCTTCAAGGGAAGGAAGGGCGGGTTGTAATTGTATAGAATTTCAGTAAATTTGATCCAATTAGTAATCTTTTTTAAGCAGGGTTTTTCAGTTTTGGAGATTCCAAGAGTGCCAATAACCGGAACGTGATCAGATGTCAAGTCAACTTTAACTTCTAAGCACATAGGAATCGGTATGGTTGTAAGTACAATATCCAAAATATCTCCTTTGCGTGGGTTTGAGGGAAGATAGGTGAAGTCAGTTGGAGCATAGAAGTAGATAGGATGATTTAATATAAATTCAAGCAGTTTTTTACCATTATTATTGGTGCGTCGACAGTTCCATTCTTGATTTTTTGAATTTAAGTCCCCAGCTAAAATTACTGGTTTATTAGCAGGTAATAGGTCTAAAAGTATCATAGGATCTAAGATGTTGGATGGTGGAAGATACATGCAAGAGAAGTAAATAATTCCGTAAACGGGAAGGTAGACAGAAGCAGTGACAATTTCGTGTCCATTCCTACGTATCGTAGAGATTTGGCAGGATTGAAGAGTGGCTTTTACATAAATTGCAGCACCTCCGCCGCGGTGTGTCAACCTGTCACAACGATAACATCTATAGCCAGAGATGTTAATATTTGTGCCTGGCGTAGCAAAAGTTTCCGTTACACACGCTATGTCAATATCATAGCAGCTTAAGAAGTTATGAAATTCAGCAATTTTATCTTGAATGCTACGCGCATTCCAAACTACGAATTTGGTAGGGGGGCGTTTAAGATTTGGACCCATTATTTAATTCTGTCTTGGTGTTTTCTTGACACTTGTTGATTTGCTGCATTTGCTGAGTCAACTGAAACCCAGCAGTTTTAATCACCGAGACGAGCTCCGCTAAATCGGCAAAAACCTTTTTAGCTTCGCTTAATGTATCAGAATATATGCCAGTTGACAGGGCTTTAGCATATGATTTGTTCTCGACCACCCGGTTGCTGAATGTTTTTGGCTGATCGGTTTTAGGTTTTGGAAATTTCTCACACCCTCGAAACGAGGCCGTGTGAGAATTTCCGCAATTTACACAAACAGGAGTGAAGTCCTTATCATTTTTGACTGGGCAGTCATTAAAAAAATGTGATTCGCCACACTTGACACATTTAGGGGAATAATTACACCCTAATTGGGTGTGATTAAACCCCTGACATCGGAAGCATTGTAATGGACCTTGGCGTCCTTTATACTCTTGAATTTTGACACAAAGATCACAGAGGAATTTTTCATTGTAAATTTTCTTTGACTGCACTGTCTTAGGCAGTGTTACTATGAATATAGGGAGGGGAAAAACCTCACCATTCCTTCTTTTAGTCATTTGCTTTATATGCTCAATGACATAACCTAACTCTTCAAGTCTTGTTTTTATTTCATCAATTTCAGTATCTTCATTAAGTCCTTTTATCACTGCCTTAATATTCCTGTCTTGAGGAAGAATAAAAGAGTGATGTTCTATATTAAATTCTCTCAAGACTTTGACGATACTTCTATAATTATCTGCATCAAAAGCAGTAACTTTAATCTTTCCATTAATTCTTTGTCCAAAGAATTTTAATTTCCTAGCATGAAATTCAGTGCAAATTTCCGACCATTTCATGGTGGTGGGTTTAAGTGTAATCGGTGGTAGTTTAGGGGTTTTCCCTGAATTTTCAGATACATTTGGTGTTTTGTCATTGACATCATTTAAGTTGGAAGTGTCCATAATGTCTTCCTCGATGTTATTCATTTTATGTACATCAGTGGTTGTGTTATGAATATTTTTATCTTCAGAAGTAATATTCTGAGATTGATTCGAATTTAGTTCCACATGAGTTGATAACTTGACTTTTTTAAGTGCATTCTTAGTTGTGCGAGTGCGCACTGTTTGATCTCCTCGACGTTTAGTCCTAAACACCTCGTCTGAACTAGTGTCTTGATCCAATGGAGTTTCAGGAGCATGATCATTATTTAATGTAATTGGGCTACGAGCCCGTGCATTTTCACTGAAAGATAAATTATCTGAGTTTCTGGTATCTGAAACAGCAGTTTCATTAACACGAAAATTAGCATGTGAAAAATCAATGCTCAAGGCTTTAATCATATCATGAATGTTAAGTAGAAATTTGAATAATTTCTCCTCAGTGTCAGTAAATCCATTTTGTTCTTTGATCTGTTCAAGTTCAGTAATTTGCGCAGAAACTGCCTCAGTAAGCTTCTCCATCGCAAAGAAAACAAAAATCCAGCGCCCAAGTAATTCGCAGAAAAACCTACGGCCCGGAATCCGACCTGCTCAATGGCAGTCGGACAGACGGATCAGTAGGTAATGGAATTTCACTTAATTTCTTCGAAACTTAAGTAAAACTATTATCAACCAAATTCTCTAAATTAAATATTATTACTTACCCCACCTTTGAGTGTTCCAAAGATTTCCGAAAAACAAATTATGAATTTTACACCAGGTGGTTCACACAATTTCTCAAAACGATACACCAATAAATCAAAAGATTGTGTTTCGAATAAGCAAGTAAACACAACTCAACTGAGCTGAGGTGTTTTAATTCGGCTTTTATAAGCTTTTTAATTATTCGTTAGAACATTCTGGTAAAACCTATTTTCTCAATTTTACTGGATGGCAACAGCAATTACGAGATATTTATTTATTAAATACACGCGCTCTTTCATTTTTACTTTTCCGACGTAGCTTTCTCTTCAAAAATCGTCTGCGTTGAACGGGAAAATAAAACAATTTTAATTACAAGTCTAAATAAATACGAAATCCGTAAAAATATTAATTCCTTCCTGTTTCTTTATGTACTACGTTAATAATTGCAAATACTTACATTCTTAACATTTATACTTTCCGTTATGCATTCTCCTTCTTTCCTTGAATTTGTCTGTAGAACTTCAATGTTGAACATACGTGTATTTCAACGTTTTCAAACTACAGCTATTTCTGGCATAAAGAATTACAACTGGAAATAAGAGGTGAATTGCAAAATTCGGCAAAGTATAAAAAGAACTAGCTGCCTAGACCACTAGTTTTCAACCATTTTTGTCCAATGCACCCGTTTCACTACTGCTACATGATGCTTTCTCCGCCCTTCTTTCCCAAACTCGAAAAATACATATACATTTATTTAAATTTCTGTGTGTTTTATAAATTAAACAAGTAGAGAAAATGTTGATAAATACCGAAACTTGAATAAAAGTAGAGTTTTATATTCATAAATTTAAACTAAATACTTAAAACAGGAAAATAAACGGGTGACCGCATTACCTAAATCTAATGAATAGTTAATAATAGTTTAAGCCCTGAATATACAGTATAATGTAGTATTTCAAGAGGTGATAAAAAGAAAGACCAGTCTTTTTCCAGAACATCAATGGAGAAGTAAAAATGGTCTAAGTGTCACTAATGAGAATGGAGAGAGTGCTATAAGCAGTAACAGTGTATAGAAGAAATTTCAGTGGAACATGTGTAGGCATAAAAACAAAGAGGGAAAAGTCCAGCACTTTCTGACATCAGTTTTCTGGCAATATAAATTCTAGCTGTGAAACAGAATGTGACAAAAGGAAACCCCCCCCCCGATTCTGAAGCTTAGCTGGAAACAAAATAACAAGTAAGAATTTTTGTCTCCCCTCCCGTATTTGGTTCCATCTTCATCCGCTGTCATAAACTCTGTGAACCTCCTAAAGATAAGCCTTTAACATGTGGGTAAGGGCTTTCCTATCCTTAAACGTCATAACCTTCGTTCAATGTTTTTTTCCCCAGGGAAACAGAAGCATGCATTCAGAAGTTAGAATCGATATTTAATTTTAATATTCAAATAAAATTTTTGATATGAAAAGATTTTCCTGCTAAAACTGAGGTTGTTACATAAAAGAAATGCTGGAGCCTCTTAAAAAAAAAAAAGAAAATCTCAAGAGTTTTACTGTTTGCACCATCTGATAGGGCAGGGAAAAAAAATCTTTTAAATTAAGTTTACATGAAATTTTAACGTAATTTGTAATTTTTTGGCAAAATTACATGATGTACACAATTGTTGAAAGTAAAGAGTGATTATTCATTGTTGAGAAATGATTTTTGAATTAAATAATTTGACTGCTGTGCTTTAGATTAAAGAGATGATAATAAAAATAGAATAAATAAAAAGTTTTTATAAAATAAGCTTTTATTAAAAACTCGAACTAATTAAAGAACTAAAAAAATAATTTATCATACAGTTTAAAGGAAGCAAGAGATTAAATATTTCTATTCATAAAATTCATCTACAATTTTATATCACGAATTATGAAAGCATGTGCACCTAAATAATAAAAATCAAATTGCAATGTCAAAAGTATAAGCCATCTACTTTACAAATTTATAAAAAATATCCCATGTTTTTATTATTTGTGATATAAATTATTTGTGATTAAACTATGAGATAAAACTATTTTTCCACTTTTAGTTCATTAATTATTTTATGAGTTTTCAATACAAACTTTTTTTATGCACCTCAAATTGCCCTATGTCTTTGCACACAACAGATGATGACTGGGAAGGTAGAAATGCCTTCATGTATGTAACAGCAAAATGTAACAGCTCTTACGCAACCATGTATTCTATGATGAAGTTTCATTTTTCTTTATTCTATTACCCCTGAAAGTTTGTTCCATTAGTTCTGAAACACCCTGTCTGTCATCAGTTCAGAACTTTTTACTTGTTGTTATAAAGGGAAAATAAGCAATTATTATAATAAGTGTTGGCTTAATTTGTCTTTTATACTTGCTACTAAAACAACATTAGATTAAACATCAATTTCTTTAAACTAACCTCTTCTAACTTTTAAAAGCCTAGATGACAAACTTTTGCCTTGGCTATCGTTACAAATTCAGAATGCTAAATAAGCACAACAATGGAATAGAATTAAACAACTGAAATGTATGTCTGCCTTCAATGCTACTATAAAAATATAAGGCTAAACTGCTTCACTTACTACTATGATAATATAAGGTTAAACTCCCATTTACTTAAACTAACCTTTAAACCTGGAAGACAAATTTTTGCCTTGTTTTCACTACAAATTCAGAATGTTAAATAAACACAACAGTGGAATAAAATCAAACTAAAATTTATCGCCGCTAACAGCTTCAGTTTAAGGGTGCAAACTAACATTAACTTACGGGTACAAACTGAGTTCCACATCTCATGAGAATAACAGATAATATGCAAAGTGACATTATTTGCAGTCCTAAGTTAATACAATCCTAGCACTTGTTTAGCTAAATTTTATAACTCATTATTTACACAGTAACAGCCAAATAAGCTCATGAGATCAGAAGTTATCCACTTGCATTGGTGAGGAGTTTGCTTTAAGGTGAAGGCTGATGTCAGTTCCTACTTCTTTATTTAAAACTCCTTTCACCACCCAACTGGGATAGAGATTAGCGAGTCTGACTGCCATACAGAAGGGCCTGGGTTCAAATTCTGAAGAAAGCAGGGATGTTTGTAAATGTGTCCATGCGCCATGGGGGTACTCTAAGTATGCGGTGAGTTGAAAGTCCTTTTGAGAAGTTGGTGGAAGGGTAGGAGATCCTCAGACCCATCCCCCGTGGATTCTCTCTTTCAAAATTGGGGTGGAACTGAGTTAAAGTCATGTTGTCACCCATACAGTGCTCAAGGCTCTTGCCAATGACAAAAGCATTTGACTCCTTGCCATGATGAATGCTGTGAGCTTGTGCTGACCATTGTCAGACAAGTGAGATTGGTAACAACAACAACAACCTTCCTCTCATTTACATATTCTGGTGAAAGCTGACAAACCAGTAAACTGATAATATCATAAGTAAAAACATGTTAACAAACCCTAGAACAAGTGTCAATTGTACTTGGCTTTACACATATTTACTTTTTCCATCTCATTTACTTATGTTCTCTGTATGTGAAACAAAACTTAATGCAGACTAATGCTTAAAAATATTTATAATAATAAAAATATTAAAATCAATAAAGTCCTTCTTGGAAATAAAGCTTGTTATTCTAATAATTTTAAAAATGAAAGAAATGCATCTAAACACACAGCCTAATAAATGAATATCTTAGCCAATTTTCAAGATAAAATTTTATAAACAAAACTTATTTCATTGATATTACAGAAATAAAAAAATTAATAAATAAAAAATGACTTCCCCCTTAAGAAATAAAGCATATGCAGATTTGTTTTATGCACAAGCAGGTTTACTGTATTTCTATCTTTAAAAAGTACATAAAATCTCACAATTAAAAGGAAAGACATACAGACAGGTTGGCCAAAAATCAAACCTAAATAAATTACTTCAGACGATCTAAAAAACTTGAGGTATAGGTTACTTACAGTATTTCTTATAAGATTTTCTAAGACTGCCTGGCTGGTATTTATTATGCATACGGAATATCGTAAAAAACTTCAAGAAATCATATTTTATTTCAGAAAAGAAAAATACTAATAATGCAAAATGAATTTAACTTTTCAGCTATCAGCATATGCTGCACTTGTTATTCAAGTTCTTGGAATTTTCAATATTTATAATTCCAAAAAGAAAGTCTTACCAAAGATTTAAAAAAAAAAAATCCTGTAAACAGACCGAAATTTGTTTCAATGTTTCGAAAATTTGAATAAATTCATCTTAGCACCAAACAGAAATACTTTTAAAATATTAGTTTTATTTACTTATTTTTCTTTTAATTTTCAAGTAGAAAACTGTGATTCGTGTGAAGTACTCTTAATGGGAAAACAAGTTGCAAAACACAATTCTGTGTCAGAACATATTTAGAAAAATGGCTTGCATATGAATGCTTTTTGCAATTTTGTTTCCTCTGTGAATTGTTGAAGCTTAACTATAAATTCAGAATTTTACATATACGTACTGAATTAACTATTTTAGCCTAAGAATAGCCAAAAAGATAAAATCTCCAAACAAGAATCATCAGAATAAGATTGATTTTTTTCAATTTTAAAAACGTAAAAAACTTAAATTTTATAACGAGTCTGATTGATTTTTTTCAATTTTAAAAACGTAAAAAACTTAAATTTTATAACGAGTTGGGTTCCTTGAAGAAGTGGTTGGTTAGACAGAAATTTACCAATTTTTCATATGCACTGAAACAAATGATAACAGTTTGTTATCCAAAGGCAAACTGATTTCATATGTTTCATTAAACTGTAATTAAATTTTAACATTACAAAACCATATTTACCACACTTATTCACAGTAAATTTGATATAGATCAAATGTAATAAAATTCTGAAATATAATATTTCAAATCCCCCCGGAAAATTTTCAGAGGAGAAGAGTATTTGCATCTTAAATGGTTATTTAAGGACTAATGATTGCTTATTTATTCAGTTGAATGCATACAAAAGTACTCTGCTAAAGGCTATTTGTCAGAGGGGAGGAACACCTCTGCGGAGGACTTCCTGAGATTCATATTTATGCTACACATGGGAAAGGCAATGAAAATACTTATGAAAACCAGCGCTTTTGTTGAAACTACTAATGAATGAAACTAAGTAAAAAATAAAACTTAATAAAACCTGAAGTGCTGATTTACAGAAAAAAGAATGTTAAACTTAGTAAGACAATTTCTGAAAATTATCATTTGTTTATTAAATTTACTAAATAAAAAGAAAATAAGAATTTTTTGTATTAAAAGTATGATCAAATAAAATCAGTATAACTTACTTCATATGATGATGATGATTTTAACTCTCCATCTTTACTTATATAGAAGCAGATTCCTTTACTAGGAATTGCTGTTCCTATAAGATAACCGTTATCATACACTCTTCCAATATAAACAGGATCACCATTTAATTTCCCATCAGTAACTACAACTTGTGGTGGCACAGGTGACTGACTGGCCATTTTAATCCACACACAATCAGGAGGTCCAAATGGAGCTAAAATAAACATTAAGCTTTACAGAAATGTGAAACCAGCAAATACAAAAATATATTCAAATTTGCAAGGAAAAACAGAATTCATTAGAAAATGAATTGTGGTCAAGCTTAAAATTTACACAAAGAATCATCAATTATTATTATTATTATTATTTTTAATTTATAGTATTTTGTGAGAAATTTTACAAAGTATTAGGTAAATTAAAAATTGAAATACTGACCCTGAATAAACTGCAAATGAATATAAGCAGCTGTTAATAAGTTTTTTCACTGAATGCATAGAATATTACTCAATGCCAAACAACTATACAGTATGCCATACATATCAAAAGATATCTTCATTTCAGTATTGCCTCATTTTTCTTAGTTTGTGTAATTTTAGGGATTTTTAAACCTTAAATCATTATATTGAATATGTATAACATATAGGCAAATAATAAAGTGGATACACTTCAATTCGAATAACAGACAAGAACAATTTTTAACATGGAATTTCAACCAAACTTTAAGAATAAACTTCATTAATATTTTACAAAATAAATAATACAACTTTTTAAAAAGTTTATATTTACAGTGTATGCATGCCTTTACACAGAGAGTTTGCAGAACCTATTTTTAACAACTCTCAGAATATGATAAGATTAAAAATGAAGGCAAGAAATATTAATTTTTTACATAAATATAATAATCAATATTTTTATGTAAATTATAATTGTAACATTCTTTCTCCTTCAATAGTTTATTCTAAAAATTGTTTTGCTCTCTTGTATATTTTAATCTAAAGATTATATAATAGCAAGAATGGATGCATATTTTGTAGAAGAAATTTATCTTATGAAAGAATAATTTCCCAATACAATAAGTAATACTGTATTTATTCACATATTTCTCCTCCCTCATTGTACTTTTCCTAGTTTTTTCAGCATATGATTTATGATAGCAATGTAGAATGTATGCATATATAGAAAAGTATTTTGTGTAAATGAAAATGAATGTTATTTGAACTGATAAGTCTTTAGAAATACATTATATAATAATCCTAGTGTGTCTTTATGTGTTCTGTTTAAAGTGCTATGTTTACCATTTAAGCTATCTCTTCAGAAAGAGTATGCATTGCATATTTTTCTCCTGCCAATTTTCAAATAATTTAGAAACTTCTAATTTATGATAACAATGTAGAATGTATGCATATATAGGAAAGTATTTGGTGTAAATGAAAATGAATGTTATTGAAACTGATAAGTCCTTTGAAATACATAATATAATAATTCTAGTGTGTCTTTATGTGTGCTTTTTAAAGTGCTACATTACCATTTAAGCTCTCTCTTCAGAAAGAGTATGCGTTGCATATTTTACCCCTACTAGTTTTCAAATGGTAAAATTTGTAGGAAGAGGGGGTGAATACATGAGTAAATATAGCATATACAGTAAAAAAGTACAGATGACTCAAAGCAAGCTATAGCATTAAAATCTTTAGAGACAGTGCTAATGACATTAAAAAGTTTCACTTCTTGTTTCATCAGAGTAGAACCAATAGTTACTGAATAAAGTAACTTCCAATGTATATTCATTTAATAAATATAATGTAACATAGGCAGATGGATTTAATACACAGTTACAAAAATTCCAAATGACTCTGTTTACCATTTACTATACTAAAGTTATGACAGTTTTTTACTTCATCACCTTTAAAAGGCCACATAAAAAAGTTTTATTCTAAAAATTAAACAAAAAATTTATTAGAGAAACAAAATAACAAAACTTCAATGCCATTAAATTTGCGAGTGTGAGATTTTTTTGAGCTGCCACAGCACACTCTCACTTGGTGAAGAATCAAACTTGTTGCTTGGCAACAGCATACACTACTGTTCATTAAAAGTGTTACGCTGTTAAGGTTGCAAACGTCAAATCTGCATGAAAGACACAACATGCTAAGAGACATACAAGTGACTAGCATTCTAGTGCAAGCCCACAAAGCAGGTACGAGTAATGACATTTACAATGTGTATAAATAGGAAGATTACACAACAGGTTTCTCCTTTGGAGATAGCATTTAAATGTAAAGGTTGTGTTATACCTCAAGTTAAGATGGAGAAACCCCTATGAGCATATGTCAGAATTCGACTGCCACCTAACAGAACTGTGGTTTATCAATCCTCCTCACCGCTGCTTGTATTGGTTAGTATCCCATAACTGACATGCAGGATTTCAGTGGTCCTGGTTCACTACCAGCTGACAGAACAGATATGTTGTCCTCTTGACCTTGTGGGATTACCCTGAGTTCGGAACTTGGCCTGTGTGTGAGATGACAAGTGTCTGCATGGACAGTGTAATGATATCTACAGCACCATGTACTGTCGGCATGGTGACCACTGATGCAGCAGAGATAAGTGTGTGTCTACAGTGGTGCACTAAACAATGATACTGGACACATGTAATTTTTTCAGACAAATCCTGGTTCAGTGTACAGCATCATGATGGACAAATTTTGTTTCTGAAGGAGAACAAATGTTACTAGCTTGCATTTGTCATTGTCATATGAGCCCAACACTTGGTATGTTCTGTATGGTATGGGGTTTCATTGAGTACATATCCAGGTAATGTGGGTAGCCACCGATACATTTCTGAAGTGTTAAGGCCCATCATTTTGTCCTATCTTTGTATGACACCATCTACAACAAGATAATGCATAACTGCATCTTGCCTGTGCTGTTCTGGCCTTCGTCAGTGCTAAGGGTGTCTGATAATTGTCCTGGCCAGCATGTTCTCCAGATCTCTTCCCCACTGAGAACATCTGATCAAAAGTTGCTGAGAGGCTGGCACACACCACTCAACAGCCATTATGATTAATGAACTCTGGCACAGAACTGAAGCCACATAGAATGAAGTCATCCAAGCTCAGTTCAGTTCGATGTGCAGCAGAATCACAGCCGTTATTGCTACCAGAGGTGGCAACCTAGTATACATGATTCTGTATGCTGTTTAACCCAAACCACCTGCAAATTCAATCATGCTTCCTCCCATTATACTCTATGTAGTAAAATAAAATTCTGCTATTTGCTTTCCCTCTTGTTATAGCAATTATAATGGCCAGCAGCATATATAAAACAAGACTAGAAGCAGAACCACTAATATAGCCATGATATTCAAAATATCAAAACTATGCAACAAAATATTACATGGAAAAGTAATGCAGAAATGGAATTAAATTTTTTTATTTCAAATCCGACTTACAGAAAACTTAAAAAGGAAGAAATAAATTGCCTTTCTTTTTCAGGCAGTTTATTTAAGAGGAAATTACAAGATAATAAATGTATACGATGTATACCAATTTAACAGATTCCATATTTTTATATCTTCCATTCTTCAATTTAACTTAACTTTATTTACAAACTTTTAAAACAATTTTTACTGAAAGAATACAAATCAGATGTGTACATATGAGCTTCTATACTACTCAAATTTAATGAAATATGACAATGGCAGTATAAATATGAAAATAATATAAATATAAATATGAAACACTTGCACCCCTCCTAAAAAAACAGGCATCAAGGAAACGTTAATTATAAAATTTATGCATGAAAATGCATCTTTACAAAATATTTCAGACTTGTAATTTAAAGATTTAGAAAATTAAAAAGTATACTTTGGATATATCTGCAATACAATAAAGCTTGCACATCTAACAAAGCAAAAAAGAAAAATTATACAGAAATAAAAATAAATCAACTATTTTTCCCCCAATTAGCATGTTATTCTTGGCCTTTTAAGTTTGTAAAATAAAGATTAATATATTGATAATATAAAGATTAATATTTTTAGTTCTTGAATTTTAAAAACAATTAATAACCACAAATATGGTTCTACAGCTCCTTACACTGCATATTACATAAAAGTGAAGATAAAGGAAATTCTATAAGTTTCAATAAAAGATGAAGTTCGTCAAAGAAAAATTTCATAGATAAGCCTTTTTTTAAGCTTGAAATAGCAGTAACTGAATTAACAGATTAAATCCCATTTTTATTAGTATTTCTAAGCACTATATATTTAAAACTTGGTGCTAAAGCTTACTTTTGACCTGTTATCAAAATACATTACAGTATTTTAATTCATTTGCAAATAACTGTAGTATGTCTATCTAGTATTATTGATGACAAAAATTAACAAAGTTATAAAAAGCTTTTCTTGCAACACACTGCAGATTTTACACCCAATCCACTTTATCCTGACAGAATTTCCATTTCCCTTAAAATATCAGTCTTTGCAACACTGCTACATTGGATAAGCTAATTTATTTAGTTATCCTCCTCTACAATTTTTTTTATTCCATTTGCCAGACAATTATTCATTAAGTATTCGTTTGGAATAACCAAAACCCAGCAGCCATTTAACCATCTCTTCACTAAGAATTGAGCCTAGTGTGGCAGCTTAACACTACATCAGCCTGTGCAGCTCCTCCTTTACTAAAAGCTATTTTGTAATAACATTATAGCATACCATTCATAAGAAAATCTAAAAAATTGTTTTTATATTAAAAAAATTAAATGACAAAATTTTAAAATAATTATGAGAAACTGCAAAAAGTACAGGTATAAAAATAAGTTATAAATGAACTTTATCCATTTAATTAACAGTTTGAAAAACATTAACAAAAAGATAACTTAAATGACACACACCTGCCACCTTCAGTTTGAAAAGAAAAAAAAAAAAATTAAGTGTAAAGCTAAAAGGAGTGATACTTTAAACATGCATGTTTTTCTGTTAACTTAGAAGTTTAAGTCAACAGTTTTAATTTTCAAAAGTACCGGAAGTTAAATGAGAGTATAAAAGTCAAACTTAAAAAAAATTTCCTATGTAGCTTTTTTCTTGTCATTTTACCTCAATAATTTGAATCAATCTCAGTGTCAATCTATATTAAAAATCTGTATGCATCAATCAAATAAGTTGTTTTTTGATAAAGGATTACTCAATGTGCTACAGAATTTTTTCCTACAGAAATCATCCACACTTATTGCAAAACGTAGGAGAAAATGAGAAAGGTTTAAAGGTAAAAGTTTAAAAAAATACAGCACAAATATAATATTTTTATAAGAGTCATATCAAAACTCAAATGGAAGATATGTGATAAATCTGAAGGGTATGCAAGACAATTACAGACACATTTTAGGCAAAATTATATGACCAAATTTCATTTACATCATTTTTGTTTAGCTTTTCAACTGTAACATAAATTATGTTTAACACAGTACTAAGTTACAGTTTTGGTTGTTAAAAAACAATGAAGATATGAATCTGCATGCAGTGTTTATTAATCCAAAAGGACATTTGTACTGAACTGTTTAACTATATCACATACTAAGTTCTTATTAACGAAATTTTTCATTTAACACATCCAAATTTTATGGCTGTGCAGAGTGAATTCAAAATAATCATAAATTCACTCATTTAAATATTCTCCTATCAGAGTATGATATTATATTCTTGCTGAAAACGCCCTAACCTTTTCCTGAGTTGAGACATACATGTGACACGCGTTCACGACATTAAATAAGTCTGAAATTTAGTCTACTCAGGAGATTTTAAAAATGTCATAATTTTGCTGAAAACGTCATATTACATTTATCACCGACTTTTTAATTACAAACAGATTTTGAATAGCTGAAAAACTTCATTCACAGGCAAGTACACAACAGTCAATTATGATACAGAAGCTCGTTATTAAGATATACACCATATTATATCCATTATGTATACATTAAATAAGTTAAAAAAAAACTCACGATCTATTTTTCGGCTGTTATCTTGAGAATCCATTTTGCTTAACGAAACTGCAAACCAAACTCTCTTCGTTACAGAAGAAAGATAACATAAACGATCGTCGCTTATGTACTTGCAGATGTAAACAAAATACGTAACCATGGGCGTGGAGTCTGAAGTCACGAGACCTTGGTGTATACGCTCAAAAATCCCTATTCCCGCGATAAGCTAAAGGAAACTTCTTGCGCTCTAGGGAAAGCGCATGTTCTCAAATAGGGACAATTTCAGAAAGTATTTCCCTATTCCCTGCGCAAATTTCGTATTTATTGTATCATCTGAATTTCACAAATATATTTGCGTTTCACGTGTCGATAGACAAAGCCAATTTTTTTCAGGATTTTAATTATCTGTGTTAATAGTATAACATGCTTGACCACAATTGCCCGGCATTCAGTTAAGGCAGTATCAGAGCGTTCTGAAGCCGGGAAACGCTTTCCCATCGTATTTGCTAGAATAGATCCACCGTAGATCTTGTTAGGATTGTAATTTTTTACAAGAGTGATTTCCTCTTAGTGTTGGGAAAATAAACAGTTCTGGGAGTCTGAAGACCCCTGAACATGCAGCAAATTTAATCTTAAGCAACTGAGAAAGCGCAGCAACTGATTTTTCCCATGCACCCTTTGCTCTCCAAATTCTTCAGGTACAGATGGGGTTCATCTGACTGGCGCGGGAAATCAGTTCAATGGAATTCAAAATTTTTTAATTTGAAGGTGGTAATAGTTAAAAAAATATATTTACAAAAAATTATCCATATCCATTTTCTTTTGCAATAATGTTCGAGTATAAAGAGAAATTATATCATGTACATATAACGAAAATGTAAACAAAATTAAATAAGCTGTGAAATAAAGAAAATATGATCATAAACTACTTTAGTTATTATACGTTGGATATCAAGTGAAAAAATCATTTATTTAAATGATGGCATTAGATATTGAAATAATGTATGTGACTGTCTGATGACATAAAATATCAATAAATTTTTAATTAAAACTTTAAAAAAGCTGTTTATTAATACTATTGTATATCTCTGTTATTTGCTACACTTTAAATAATATTTAAACATGTATAATAGAGTATTGAATGTAATATACTCGTATAATAAAGCAACAAAAAAGAAATAAAAATACTGAAGCTTTTTAAATACACAGTAACAAATATCAAAAATTTCACAAAGGGTATTAAAATTTAAATCGAAAACAAATCCTTCCTATTATATTTTTTCAGGAAAAAGTGCATTTACTTGATCTAAGTAATTAATTAAGTTGTCATTTTTATTAGGTTTAATAATTCTGTTTCATACTTCGTCAGTATATTAACCTCTAGAGATGAATGCATTTATTTCTTATAGCTACTTTGCATGAGAGATTTAAAAATGACTTTTTTATCTAATTATTAAAAATATAACATGTAAAGGGAAGCTGAAAAGGAATGCTGAAGCCTAGTTTACCAACATGAGCTTTAAGAATGTTGTAACAGTCCCTCTCCATAGAATGAATAACAAACGAGTAAGTAAAACGAATAACACTGAAAACAATAATTCTAACTGACTTCTGATAATTATAATGACTCCTATGTTAAAAAAATTGGTGGGAAAGGCTTGTAGGGAAGTTTTATTTTAAATGTAAACAATTTAGTCAACTTCAAAGTAGCATACGCATTTTCTTCAACACTCCTGTCATTTCTGAGTGCATCGAGAGAACGCCCACTTTTTATATCTCTGGTAAACTGTTCGTTTCATCCTTTTGGATAACTTGAATTGTGCGGAAACCTTGTCCCTGTAGAACCGTGTATATAAGAGAGAACAGTAGAGTCAGAGTGCAAAATCTGGCAAACAAACAAAATAATCTGCACAATTTACTTGATACGGTTTTTAACTTTTTGTAATAACAAAAAACTTTTTAAATCAGCATAAAAAAAATGTATGTTAAAGAAAGTAAAAAAAAGGGGAATTTATTAGAGTTTCCACATGTAATCAGTGAACATTATATATATTGCAGTCTAGTAATTCAGGCACAATCTAATTTCGATTTAACAAATATGGGTTTCACGATTTTATCGATTTAATAATTCCCCTCCTCCCCACTTTACCAATATAAATTAAACATAAAATCTGAATTTAGCAATTATTTTATATGATTATTTATTGACAATCATCAAATATTTCTTAATTTTTCCATTTTTGAGTTTTTTAAAGACTGTTTCCTGAAAATAAGTCAATTTATTGGTTACGTTTAACTTATGAGCCCGTTTGAATACGAATTTATTTGTGACAAAGAGAAGTTCTTAGTGCGGGGGGGGACAGAGGATGGAATATTTAAATCTTTCTAAAAAAAGGGATGAAAGATTTGGAGAATAAAACTTTTGGAAAAAGAAAAAAACACAGACTTAAATACAATGTCTCTCAAAAGGAATCATAACTCTAAAGCTTTCGTAATGAGATTAGCCAACCAGCGGTAGAGCGATAAAGTCGTTGAACACTGGTAGTTCTTACGGGGTTCGAATTCTGGCGAAGGGGCTGGCTGCATGGGCGTTTTCATTGGTTCCCCCCTCTCTAACGCGTATACGAACCAGTTTCCCTTAGAAAGTCCTCCAAGAAGGCCTCCCTCCCTTTAGGCAGATAGCCCTCGAGTGTTTTACCATAATTAAATAAAAGCAAATCATAATCAGATTAAATGTTACAACACAAAAGGCTATTTCATCATTTTGCATCCTACATTTAATTTTATAGGCACTTCAGACATTTATACACATTTCACAAAATATTGTAATAAAGTATAAATTATATATAAACTGCTAAATTTATATGAGAATACGAAAAAAAAATTGTTAAACGCTTAATGTGTCATAAACAAAAACCAGAAAGACTTATTTTTGAAATTTTTCAAATGTTTTTTTGAGCTATTGCTATCTTTCAAAATGCAGTTTAAAATCTTCGGCAGGAATTTAATTAGATTTTCGTTATTTTGAGCCGCATTTTGCTCCAGATCCTTCCTGTATTACTAATTCCATTGTTATTTCGAATATATGCTTATTTTTGAATTTTATATTTCCTTTCTTGCCAAATATGTCCGATTGGTCTTAAATATGGATGCTGATGACGTATCTCGATTCTTTCAGAAGAATTAAACAATCGCACATTCATTGCAGTACGTGTCTTGCTGAGTCAATGTCTTGTTAGGATTTATAACTGTATTATATTTTAAGTTTTAGCTGGTAATTTCGAATGCATTTCAAAATGCCATAATGCCTTCGCAGATCAGTTTCATTTTCAATAAATTTAAGATTATTAAATTAAAATTTAAAAAACGTTAAATTATTTAAATAAACTATTTTAAAAAGCTTTAAACTATTTAAAAAACTATTCTAATAGTACACCCTTATTTCTTTCCTTCGGCGTACTGCTCACCAGCCGCCGAGAGGTAAAGTCCGACCTTCGAATCCCGCGAACGGGTTGGCTGCATGGCCGTTTTTGTGGTTTTCCCCATGCCTAACGTGTAAATGAGCCAGTTTCTCTTAGAAAGGTCCTCGACGAAGGCATCTCTTCCTTTAGGCAGATAGCCCTCAAAGCTTTGCCGTAATCACATAAAACCAAAACTAAAAAGCGTTGGTCTCCTAGTGGCGCAGCGGTAAAATCGCTCAACGTTAGTGGACACACTACAAAGTGGCTTCGAATATTGGCGAACAGGTTGGTTTTTGTAGTTTATCTTCTACCTAGCGTGGATACAAACCGCTTTTGCTTAAAAAGCTCTCCATAAAGGCAATCCCTTTTCATACGCTGATAGCCTTCGAATTGCTTTAACTTAATCAACTAAGCCAATCTAGCCTCCTTTTGATTTTTCTAATAGAATTTTTTTAATTTAGGAAATAATTACGAATTAATTCTTAATTTACGATTTTCTAATCGGATATGTATTCTTAAAGAAACCATGATTTTTTTTTAAAATATTTTAAAGTAT
The DNA here is from genome assembly GCA_000611955.2 of Stegodyphus mimosarum. Lineage (NCBI taxonomy): Eukaryota > Metazoa > Arthropoda > Arachnida > Araneae > Eresidae > Stegodyphus > Stegodyphus mimosarum. Next base: position 258,113 of record KK115731.1, read on the forward strand.
CTCTATTTAAGAATTCAAAGAGATGACATTTTAAATGCTGCTTATTACTTAGGCATAATAATGTCAAGACCTTACATATTATACTTAATCTAGATGATTTTTTTTTGCAGTATGATTAGTGTCCGAAGACCTTTTAATGACACAATTTTTTACTTTAAATAGAAACCGCTTCTTTTAGATTAATAGTTTATTTTTAAAAAATTAGTGTCGCCCAGACGGTATAGTGGTTAGGGTACCACTGAGAGGAATACGACTCGATCCACGTGGTTTAAAAATAGACCTTATAAATCTATAGTGGTTAGGGAAGCCTACTACGGTACCGAAGGGCCCAGGTTCGAATCCCGGAGAAGACATGGATGTTTGTAAATGTACAGTGTTAGTGCGGCATGGCGGCTTTTTAAATATGCGGCGAGCCGAAAGTCCTCTTGTGTGGATTTGGTGGAAGGGGAGAGGGGTGGGAGACCCCCGGATCTTCCTCCAGGGTGCTTTCCCTAAAAATTCCGGTGGTGGAAAATGGAAGTCCAACCTTTCTTTGGAGTAGGCTCTGGCAACCATTTCTTCCACGTAATGTGGACAAGACAGCAACAACAGCAAAAAAAATTGTAATTGTAAAAGAAGGCTAACCAAATGCGTACTTTAAGAAAAAAAATTTTCTAGGTTCAGTTTAATGCATTAAAAAAATTTCGAAATTCATTTCGGAACCTAAAATTGTCCGATCACTTTTAAGCTATAAAATATCACAAATTAACTAAAGAAATCTTGTAATTATATTTTAAATATACGTATGAAGGGAAGCTTATGGTGTAATTAGTTTCTAGTTTATACAGGTTTGGGTATCACACATTTTTAGATAAATTTTCATCTACTCCCTGTAGAAAGTCACTATACTCATTTCCGTCAAATTTTAAAAATATTATTGCATTGATTTGTTTCTGAATTCATACATTTCTCATGTCTGTAAATTTTATAATATTTGCTTCTCTATTTTTCATACTAAAAGATAAAAAATAATAACAAAATCTTATTTTTTTAATGTTATCTCAAGTTTCATGCTTTGTTTAACTCATGAATAATAATAATATAAATGAAATATAAATTGGAAAATACTAATCTCGTCGGAAGGTGTACAGGTATCTTAAGAAATTTTAAGAGAGGTCTCATACTGAGGCAAAAATATAATGAATTTATGAACCTGTGAATTCTAAAGTCTTCAACAAACATAAGCAACCGAATTCTCATGCCTTGCAACTTGATAACTCTGTTGCACTTTTCCTGTACTATTAAGGGAACTATTATGTGAGTTCTTATTTGCAGATATAAGTACGTGAATTGTTTAAGCCTACAAATTCTTTTTGAACATTTCGAAAAATTGTCAATATGTCAGATAATGCTTTAAAAATATGATGAAATCTTTAATGATACAAGCAGACTATTGTAAAACCAAGTTTAAAAAATTGCTGTGAAAATGAGTGAAAATACCTTGTGGATATTTTGCCTGTTCTCCTTTTTGTATCCCAGCTATTTATTCTGTCATAGTTGCTGCTCCATTATATGTCTGATCAATCAGTTTTAATTTTGGGAACATATTTCTGATACTGTATTCTAACTGTCTACGCTTTCATCATGAGAACCTATAAATATTTCTTGGAGCTCTCCGCTATTATTTACATGTAAGAAACGAGCAACTAGATCATTGTGATTTTTTAGATAAATCAGTAAATCACAATTATCTTTTCAAAACAAAGAAAACTTTAATTAAAAAAAAATAGGAAGTTTTAGTTCATATCAAAATATTTTCTCCTAGGAAAGTACATACAGAAAGAACTCATAGGGAAAGCTAAAAATCTGGTATAAAGAGTTCATATAGAGAAGAGTTTCATATAAACTGAACCGGTTTCTGAAGTCACTACTTCTTTTTTACCATATTCAGGAAATTTCAAGTTAAAACTCATAACATCATTTTGAACATTAGAAGTCTCAAAGAAAATTGTCTATTTTTACTAGTGATAAACAAGTAGAACATCATATTTACGTGTAAGCTTTAGTGATTCTGCGTAATTTCTCTTACAATGAAGATGCTCAAGGCTTAAGGATGATCAAGATACAGGCTCAAGATGGTCTCTTAATGGCAGCTTTCATTTTGCCATCGACATATAAAATCCATCAATCGTTTTCCAAAAAACGTTTTTATGTTGCGGCCTCAATAAGAAGCTTTACAGTGATGTTCAATCATTGATTTACATGAAGATTTATTTTTGATCAGTTTATAAGGTATTTTCTCCCTCCTTTTTTCTAAGTGCCTTTGTGGTATAATTGAAAGCATCCTCGACGCGGACTCGAGAGACCCGCAGTTCGAGTCCCGGCGAGGGCATTGCATATTTTTCACGTCTCATGCTTCAAAATAACATAATAACTCTACAAGTTAAGTGTGAAAAGTTCTAATAAGGCGCAACTTTCACATCTTGAAATGGATACTAATAGCACACGTTTTTTAGCATCAAACAACAGATAAGGCCAAAGGAACAATATTTGTTTTAATGCCATAACTTGCTAATTAGCCAGTGTTCCTGTATTGTGTAGTTTCAAATTATTTTCTGCTTTCTTGTTTTATCCATATTTTTACTTATATATTTACACTCGTTTTCAAGGCTGAAAGATTTTTTTTTTTTTAGTCTTTATTACTTATAAAAAATTTAACTACACTGATTATAGTAAATTAAACGCTGAATACTTAAAATTTTGAAATTAATATAACTGTTTAAGGTAACTACTTTTCTTTTCGTATTATTGCCTAGCTATAATTTGCAGGGTTTGTTAGGGATAAACTTTATGAACAGGTTAACTGTGTTGAGATAAATTGTTATTGCATCATAATTCCTAGATTAAAAGCTGCTTTTATTAGCTCGCGCTCTGGCGAAAACTTGTTTTTATTAGCTCGCACTCTGGCGAAAACATAATTTCTCTTTTATTTTTTATACAGATTTTTAGATTCTTCCTTTGGCTTCAAAGGCACAATCATCCTTATGATACTTGTGCATACTAATATAATGGTGAAGGTGAATCAAATAATATTTTATTTGAAAAACAAAATCAACAAATCAACGCTGAAATTTGTGAACTTCCTTTATAATAACTTCAGTCATGATAGTGCAGAGTACTGGAATTTAAAAAAAAAAAAAAAAGTATAAAAATTATTTTATTGACTCGCGTTCTCGTGGAAGAAAATAATTTCTATTTCATTTCTTGTTGCGGTTTTGAGATTCCTCTTTTAGCCTTCAAAGGCACAATTTGCATTATGAACTCTATTATACGTATGCATACTGGTGTAAAGGTGAAGGTGAATTAAACAGTAGTTATCTGAAACAAATCAAGATACCTAAGCTGAAAAATTTATGAATTTCCTCTACAGTAACTTCAGTCGTGACAGCAGATAATAATGGATTTATTTTTCAAATTCATGCATATCTAAGAAATGTCAAACAAATTTCGTATTTTGTCATAAGAATAACTTCATGAATGTATTCTTGTACGATAAGACTAAGTTACTTACGTGATTTGCTCTTTAATAAATAAATTATGTAATTGTGCACTTCCTTCTGAGTTATCTCAGAAGATGACATTGGTATTCTAATCTTTAACATGAACATCTACAACATTTCCCAAGAAAAGGGAGCACGGCAAATGTTAGTAGAGGCATTATAGTTCTGACAGTCGAGACCTTTTTTGCAGCACAAACGTTTTTGGAATAATGTTTACCTCTAATAGAGAAATCATTATTCCTAACATACTACATTATTTCTAACGCCGTCTTATAAATGGCTTGATTCAAATCACGCGCAGTTTTAATTAAAACTGTAGATAAAAGTAAATCCCTCTTCGTATCGCTGAAATTTATAAAAGCTGGTTGAACAAAGTCAAAAAACGTGCTTTTAATTTTTTTCCCCCGCCCTTTCCGTAGACGTTGTTTAAAAATTTTGTTTGGTAGTCTGTTAATAAAAACTTGTCAATATGGCAGCTGTTTCCTTTCACTCGTTTGTTCCTTAATGTGTTCTCCATTTAGAACCAGATTTCCTGTTAGTTGTCAACATGTCTATCAAATCTTCTATGTTCGAAGAGTGGAAAAGTCAAATACATAATCAGTATTCAAGTGATGTCGACCTTATCTGGTAAAGTCTTTTTTCCATTTTAACGCTCAGAATATGCTTATGACATTTATGGTTCATGTAGAATATTTTTCATGTTTCCAAGGGATAAATAATGAGGAAGGAACGGACTATCTACATATGTAAATGTAGGAATCACAGAATTAAATGATTGCCACTTTGTAACAACTCGTATCACATTCAGTAACATATGACAAAAATAAGGAATCTAGAGCAATAACTAAAATCTTTGAATAAGATTTTTTTTTCCTTTCTTCTGTTTAATTTTCATGAAAATCTTAGTTATGCATCTCGATAAAAACATTCCAAGTTACGAAATTTTACGAATTTAAGTTACGAATGCATAGCAGTAGTCACAGAAAGGATCTTAGATAAAATTAAAAATGATATTGGATCATTTACATAAGTTGCCTTTAATGAATGATTATATAATGTTGCCTACTTTTTTAAATAACAGAGAATGCAAACACTGATACGATAAAAACTGCATAATAAATAAGTTTCTGATTATAACAGAAAATGTATAAAAATAACATGTAATTATAGCCATTAATCACCCTTTAAAAGAAGTGAAGTTTTTCATTTTGGAATTACATTTTGGAAGTTTAATAATATTTTTGCGACCTAGCCGTCTGAGAGTATCTTTTTCTTTAGTCTTACCTATTATGTAGAATTTCTTAAATGATTTTAATTCACTGTAAAAAAATAGGGAGAGGGGGAGAACTGGTCTTCTGTTACTTTATTCATTACGTAGTGTAAGTAATATATAGTAATAAATCGAAATATTATGGAAAATCGTAAATAAATTGAAATATCGTTAAGAATTTGCTAGGCATAGTTAAAAAAATTCCTAACAATATTTTGGTAACCGGAAAAGAAGATGCAAAACAGTGTTAGTTTTCTCTTTTTCTGTTATTTTTATGATCTGGTACACATCGCTCGAGCTTTACAATTTTTATTTTATCATCATTAAAATAAATTACATCGGTTCATTAATATTAATATCACAGAAGCAACTTTTTTCTATTTTACAGCTATTACTCGGTACAGTATTTAAATCTTCAAATTATGTTGCACACTATTTCAAATATTTGTTGATTTTTTTTTCTTATCAACATCGCCAGTAGTTTTTTTAACAAATATTTATTTTAAAATATTTATTTAGTATTTATTTAGTATTAAATATTTATTTATTTAGTATTTATTTTAAAAATTTAAGTTAAATATTTATTTAGTATTTATTTTAAAAACAGCTTGATTAGCTAAATTAGTATCTTCATTCATATGATTTCAACAAAAACTCGTTCTTGACTTCCGCATCTTTCTTTGTAGAGAAATCATATTTTTTTGCGAAGCAGGAAACGTGAAAAACGAACAAAGGAACTCCGGCGAACTCCAGATCTCCCGATTGCTAACCGGACGTGCTTCCAGTTGGACACGAAGGCACGCGGTAAGGAGAGAGAAAATTCCTTACATTCTCCCCCGCCTAAATATAGACTGGAGAGCTGGAGGGCCAGTCACTACATCCTGGTGATGACGAATTATCGTACACCTTATTTTAGTTCAGGAGTCAGTTGTAGAATTATTAGGTTTATTTCGGATTATTAATAATAGTAGACGACTTTCAAAATGGGTGGAAATAATTCCCTTAAGACAAGCTTCTGGGAAAGGAGTTTCAGACTCATCCCTAAATAAATTAATTCTGAAGTACGGGGCGCCACTAAAACTAATTTCTGATAATGATCCACAATTTGTCAGTCAAATTTTTGAGGAATGTGCGCGAAACTTCGCATAAAGCATTTTAAGGTGGTCCCCGATCGACCACAATCAAATATTGGAGAACGGGTAAATAGAAATCAAAATTATTAACGGAAAACATACAACTTACTCCGAAACTGCTGCATCAATGGGCTCGCTCACGCATTAAGATAAGCTGAACATGACAAAACGGTAAAAGAACCAGCAGAATTATTTTTAGGGAGGAAAAGCTGGATAAACGTTCTTTCTAACAAAAAGAGAAGAAAATTTTAAAATGAAATCGGTACATCAAGTAATTCAAAAATCGGTACATCAAGCAACCAGTAATTCAGATAAAGCTCGAACCAAGAAACAGCTGTATTATAAGAAATGTTATGAGGATAGCATTCTTTATCATCCATACCACAGGCCCAATTCGGAAAGTTATGCCCCCAAATCTGAAGGCCTGCATTAAGAGTAACGATAGTTTACTTGAAAGGAACAGATCGCTTTGAAGTTATGGCAAATGTGGATCGAATCAAGCCGTTCTATGAACGAGCAGATATCCCTTTAATAAAAGAAGTTCTTTGTTCTGTAGAAAGTCGACCGAGAATAAGTCAACAAAGGGAGGGTTGCAGATCAAAAATCCAGGGTCACTATGCATGCTGTTGGCGCGCCTAGGAAAACAGAATGGTCAAAAGTAAAGAAAAACACGAAATGTCCTAGGTTGGAGCCAGCAACGAAATAAAACCAAACTTCCATAGGAGCAGTAAAAAACTAAGCGATGGAAGAATTGCAGTGACTGAGGCAATTTGGAGTTCGAAGGCCAAGCAGCCCAGTCAACAGCATAGGTCCACCACTACTCTCTGTGGAACGGTGTTTGCTACACCCGGGTGCCTGAGCTCAAGGCTCCCCATGCAGAATAATTTGGGATTACGAAAGATGATGCAGTTAACCTAATCAAATCAGTATAAGATTTTTTTATGTATATATAATTAAGATTGTTAATTTTCAGAGTGACTAGTAGGAGGTTTGAGTACTAGTAACAAAAAGTTAGTACAATTTTTAGCTGGGAAATTAAAAGTTGTTAATGGTATCGGATGACAGAGGCAGCCGAGCGGGTGTGATTTAACATATTAGAGATAAATGCAAATACTGGGAGTCTGAATCCATGAAAATAAATTATATAAACAAAATACTCAATGTAAATACACAAAACAAATGAAATAAAAGTAGAAAAAAACAGTATATGAGCAGCTTACACTATAGTAGGTACGCAATATCCGAACATATTATACAGAGAATGCAGACAATTATCTTGTGGTGGTACATAACATATAGAGAAATAAAAGAGGTGAGTGTAGATTACATAATCCAGACATTTAGCTGGGCCAAGGGCCTGTCAATATTGTCTAAGCTATTATAATCATAATCACATACTTTTATGCTTGGGTTGTCTATGAGTTGTTACGGGATCTTTGAAATTGCCTCCTGGCTGCATTACATCGCTTAATGAGCTGTTTTAATTCACGACTTCTATGCAATCGCCCCTGTGGAACTTCTTTTTGTGCATCCAAATGATCTCTGGTGACATAAGTGGTGAAAATCTGAACTAAACTGTCAATGTCATCCCTCGTTCGTACTGTGAGTAATGTATACTGCACGTCGTTTAGAGCTTTGGCGAATTTTCACCAATCAGTAACAAAGACTCTGGTGTCTGATGGGGGTATAACTGCTGATGTTCAGAATCATGCTGACCGGGTTGTGATCAGAAGAGAGTTCATCCATCACAGAAACATCCAGCGGTACGCTGGTGTTTCTGAGCAGAAAGAAATCAATGATTCCCGTAGTAGGCAGTATACTGTGTTGGGGTTTTTGGAGCTGCTATGCGTAAGTTCGCCGAGTTGGCAAAATTGAATATTACGCGTCCTATGCCATTTGAATTGTAGCAGTTCCATGCGCGATGTCTAGCGTTAAGATCTCCACTAATAATAACATGTGTGCCAAGTGTGAGTAGAACCTGTAAGTCCATGCGGACTAACTGTGGGTTACTTGTTGGTGGAATGTATGTAGAGACAAAAATGTATGTTGTGGAAGTGCTTGTTGTGAGTGAAATAGCTGAAGCCTCAATGGCTGAAAGCTGTGGGATTGGAACAGGGTGGTGAGGGATACAGCATTTAATCAGTAATGCAGTACCCCCTCCTCTGAGGCTCATGACAGTCGGTAGTCTATTATAACGATGCACAGCATAGTTTTGCACATAAATAGGAGTAGAAGGGCCAAGTCTGTGTTCCTGCAGGAAGAAAATGTCAAGGTCGTACTTATTTACAAAGTCCCGGAGTTTATGAATCTTTCGAGACAGTCCATTCGCTTTGCATGTAAAAAATGTGTAAACAACTATTTGCACTATTAACCATTATTCACATCATCAATATAACCAAAAACATCTTCGCATATATTAAATACTATAAATAGTTTATCAATAGCGTTATTAGCAGCCTGTAATTCAGGCAATCTGTCAGTGATCTTTCTAATAATAATACCAAATGACAGTCCTTTAAACATGTTAAAGTTTCATGATGTCCATGAAACCACCAAGTCCGGATTCATTTTGAGAATTGTTACAAATAGTGCTACTTTTAACATTTCTACTTTTTTGAATTTCAGCTCTATCAGATTTTACATTTTTAGTAACCGAAGCATATGTTATACCATTTACTACATTGGAACTGCTTTTGACATTAGTACTGACAGCAGCCTATTGGTTTAGGGCCTATTTAAGCTTAGGTAGATTATTTTTATTATTGACAGGGCTAGAATTATTTTTAGCAATATTGTTATTTACAGGAAACTTAGAGCAACCCCTGTAATTGGCGGTATGGCCAACCTGAAGACAGTTGCAACACTTGACAGTGTCCAAACGCTTAGCAGAACAGTCTTCTGTCTTGCGGGGCCCGGTGCACTTGACGCACTTGGGCTTCAGTTTACATATGTCAGAAGAATGATCGAAGTGTTGGCAGTTGTGACACTGCACAACACTTCCGTTAGACTTATAGACAACATTTTTTATATAAAAGCCCATAAATTTAACAATATCATATATCTACTCAACGCCAGGGGCATTACTTAGCTGCACCTGGAACAGGGACATGGGCGCTCTGGTTCTAACTCCATGCATCTGCGCTACTCTCCTGACTTTATACCCTAGGATCTGTAATTCTTCACTTATCTCCTCGGTGGGGCAGTCAATAGGTAAGCCGCTTATTACCACTTTAATTGGTTTATCGGGCTTAGTTAGTTTTACACAATGGTCAATTTTCGTTTCATCCAAATATTGAGTAATGATTCTATGGTCGTCTTCCGTGGATGGGAATAGCTTCAAAAATTCTCCTCTAACTTTGCCAACAAAATCTTAGTGTCATTTCTTAAAATTTTCAAAAAATCACTAAATTTAATTTCAGGTTTAACCATTATGGGTCGAATTTTTGGGGGTTGAACAGATACACTATAATTTTCGAGTCCAGTTTGGGTGTCCATTTGATCATCAATAATTTGTACATCATCATTATTGTTTACACTTATACTATCATTTTCACCAACATTATGACATGATAACTTTTGAAATTTATTTGCCAAGGGAAGATCAACATTATTTTGAACTAATTTAGCTGGGCGTGAGGCGTTTCTAGGAAGGATAAAACCATCCTCATCCCTTGTGTCATTTATGGACTGTTTTTGTACCTTTTTAACAGAATTTCTTTTCACCTTGGGCTTAGATTCATCATAAGATTCATTGATATTAGCAACCTTAGAACCATTAAGAACATTCATATTAGCATTAACAGTAACATTTTCAGTTTTTTGTAAAATAGCATCCTTCTTAGTAAAATTAGCATAATTTGGATCCAGACTACCAAAATATTCGCACTTACCTCGGAATATGTCAAGCAGTCCTTCGGCCACAGATCTAGATTTTTGTAAATTTTCCTCCAGTTGTTTTCTGCTCATTTCGTCAGTTAACACTTGTAACGATTTTGCACAAGTATCCTTGCGAGTTAATGTCATTCTTAATTCGTTCACAAAATTGAAAAGGATTTAAGCAGTCGTCAAGTCCGTATTCCGTCTTATTAATCAGGACATCCCAATTGTCTCCTAAAATCGAATTTCCATACGCGATTAGTTCGTCAGTTATATCCACAGCCAGATTCATAACAGCCGTATTTATAAGAGATTCCGAAATATTCGTAGGTAAATCACTTTCATTCATGATGAAAACACCGCAGAAGTTGTACACACAACCAGTAGAATCACAAAAACACATATTAATGTAATCCAAGAGTCCAGCGATGCACGCGGAAAATAGTCACGAAAAAAAAAAAAAAAAAAGGGCAGAGGTCCACCAGAGATACAGCCAGAGGACTTGGAAAATCTACGCCTGTCAAAGAGATTACGGGAGCAGCTAGGAAGGACGAAAAGGTCACGAGAGGATGACCACGAAGACGAATCCACCCAGCAACCAAGACTGATCTAAGTTTCCAAATTGAGACTGAAAACTTGGGACGAGTATCTCATAAAAGTAATGGCTTAACATACGATAGGAAATGGCGCAGGTGCAATCCAATGATAAGTGGAAATTGATGTACTGTCTAGTCAAGTGACACTTTATTTAGTTCTATATGCGTGTAAAATGTTCTTAGGCAGGATGCCTTTACCTTGAATAAGGATTTTTGAACGTTTTGAAGTAGTAGCTAAAATAATCTTTGTTTTGAAAATTTAAATCTAAAATGTAAACATTATTTTGTATGTTACTGCAAAGTTTGTAGCTACAAATCTCAGATTGCTAGAGTATTAGCAAGACTTTAAACAGTCAGACTGTCTTAAAGGCAAACCATGGGAACTTACTATACGAGAAGGATGCACTGCATAAGATACAAAGTTAAATTGATTAAAACATTTAAAATTTAGATTAAGTTAAATCTAAATTTTAAATTAGGGTGTCTTTGAGATGATAGTGTCGAGTAAAGTTGTAAGATCTCGTTAGCCCAACTTGTCAGAAACTGAGATAGTGATTGCTGTTATGTATGAAGTCACACAAAAACGTGCGAAGGGGTTGAAACCCTTTTATTGCATCTTTAAAATCACAACTACGTCTACTTGACGTTCACAAACTGCGCCAACCCGGCCGTAACTAAAACAAAACGTAAAACTGAAAGTAATAACTAGATGACAATTATCAAACACTATCGACGAGGCTCTGAGATCCTAACTAACCGCGTTTTTAATTATCGCTGATATTCCGCAAGATTATTGATTTAACAGTTGAAATCTAGCACTTCTGCAAAGCTAGGCACACAGGCCGACACGCGCTGATGTAACTTCTACTGAGCAATCGCTCCAGCGTAGCTTCAAAGCAAGACTCTGACATTCTGATTTCGTCTACTATTTACTTCAATTAGCTTCCGCTAAATTTGAATAAACTGTGCGTGCTGCTAAAATTTACATACTCCGGCACGAGCATTTCTAGGGGAAAATGAAGGCTAAACAGGAAAGAAATATTAACTTAAAATAAATGTTAGTTAAAATAAATATAAACCCTACAAAGTAACCAAATAGGTTTGGTTTGGTTTATGCGATTACGGCAAAGCATCGAGGGCTGTCTGTCTAAGGAAAGGGATACCTTCGTGGAGGACTTTTTAAAGGAAACTGGCTCGGATACACGTTACACATGGGGAAAACCGGAAAACCACAAAAACGCCATGAAGCCAGCCCGATCGCAGGATTCGAACCTCTGACCGAACTACCAGTGTTCAGCGACTTTACTGCTCGGCCGTTGGTGGGCATCAACCAGTTAGGAGTTGCAATAGGAGGCGGAAGTTCTCAAGATACACGGTAACACACACACATTACGTTGTACAGCTGAAGTAATAAGTGTGTCAAATTTAATTTCTGTGAAAATTTAAATGTGAAATGGATTATGCATAGAATCTAAGTGCATGCAAATGTTTCTGTCCCTTTCCAAATTTTGTTTCTTGAAAGGAAAGAGCCGTAAAATCACTAAACACTGTTAGATCGACCTGGTGATCTAACAGTGTTTAGTGATTCCAGGTGATCGGGCTCACTGCATGGGCATTTTCGAGTTTTTCCCCATGTGTAACGTGGATACGAGCCAACTTCCTTCAGAAATTCCTCTACGGCATCCCTTCCTTGAAACAGATATCCTCACGCGCTTTGCCATAATCAAATAAACCAAATCTGCCAGGAAAGTTGAAAGAAAGCCCTCAGCCGCCAACTAAGACCTTGTACGATAAAATTTCAGATTTAGAATTTTGGTACATGTTTTGGCTCTACTTAGTTTAGAATTTCCAGTTCTCTGTCAAGATCATTCAGGCCTTTGTTTCCGAATTATTTAAATTCTGATAGAGGTGACTATAGGGTTTTATGTCAGTTAATTCAGATAGCTTATTAGCTTGGCTTTATTTGCATCGACTCCCATCAGAATGGAAATTAATAATTTATAGATATAAGCACAGAATTCTCGAGCCTTTGGCAGCTATCGCTGACCGGTTACAGCAACGTTTTTTATTTTTTACTAAAGTCGGGCTTCTCTGAACTACAGGCCCAAGACATTTGTCTTTATTTGTCTATTGCTTAATCTGGTACTACGTAGCAAAATAACTTTCATTATTAAGACCTAGAGCTCGGGCATTCAAATCTTCACACTCACAAATCCTGAAAAAGATTCAAGATTCGAAAACTTGAACCTTAGCTTTTTTTCCGTCATCTGCATATTCGAAACCTAATCTAAAAAGATGTTAAACCTTACTATGTAGATTTTTTGCAGCATTATTTCAAAAAAATTAAAACCAGTTGATGCAGGTTCAGTGGACGTGTATCAGCAGTGTAAAACCTCGCAGCGGATATAAGTACATCGCAGTTCATAATCTAGTATTACGCTGAGCTTTACGATAGGTATTCTCGGATTTTATCCAGTCTTGTAATGGTACATACCTACTGAACATATAATTTTGTGAACATTACCTACAATGCAGTTACCTTTAATATTGTTCTTACAATATTTTTGATATTCAACAATGGCTTCTTCTAACAATCCATACTTTACCTATGTAAATTCCTCATTTAATGAGGAAATGTATGTACAATCTGAATTGATTTACCAGTTGTTAATCCAGTTAGTTGAATAAATTTTTAAATAAGAAATTTCATGTCAGTAGGGAATATGTTTTAAGAGTTTAATAATCTTAATATGCGACACTCTTAATATTTCTAGGGTAGAATTTAGCATTTCATGTTTAGTATTTATCTGTGTTAACTCTTGAAACAATCCTTTCTCCTCGATACTCAACTTTATTTAAAAAGATGCTGGGAAAAAATAATAAATACGATATTGCTAAAATATTTCTTTATTCAAATTATATTGAAAAATTTAACGTCAAAGAATTTTAATTATGCTCTTCATCAATTAATTTCTCTTGAGTCTTTTAAAATAAATATGGGTGTATTTTAAAAAACTGTAGTCTCTAATTTATTTTTCATCATAGATTTCATTTTTTTCCTTATTATTATTGTTCTTACATGAAAGATTTGAAGGATCCGAGAAAATTTAGTATTCATCCCCCCCTCAATAAAAATTCCGTAATGGTAGTTTTCATACTTCTGCCTTTAAAAAACTATTATTTCTATAACGGTAACTTAAAGGAAAAAATAATAATTTTGCGTATTAATTTTTCTCAGTTATTTCCGGTCAGATTTTGACACAGGTGTGAAGCACAGCTCTAGTAATAATATTTGTAACAGAAAAGTAATACTTATATAGTCAAATAAATTCAGTAATAAAAGGTTTTTAGAATCACGGTATTTTAAATCACCTTTCAGCAACTGATAGTTCACCAATGGACGTACTAGAAATTCGTTCATGGTTCGTTTCCCGCCGATCAAAACATAGAAATTTTGCGGCTTTCCCATACAATGCTGTTATTACTTTCCCTTAAAAACTGTTACTGAAAAGAAAGAGAGAATGCTCCTTCATTTACCACCAAGAACTCGCACTGTCTCGTCATCTGATATGGATGGTTTTAAAATGAATGAAATTTTAATCATAATTGTAGGATTCATGCAGGGGGGGGGAACTCATTCGAAGAAAAGTATTTAATGGACCCCTTCCCCCAAAAAAGAAACACAAACTAATAGTTAAATGTACTAAACCCGTCGACGTTAGCTCACCGAGAATTCATAATTACTGAACCTAATTCTTCACTACATATATTAAAAACTCGAAATTTTCATATCCCGACACCCTGACGATTTCATAACGATGTCGGCACCTTTATGCAGATCCATGACTATATGTCAAGATAAAGACCTTCACATGGGCATCATGGCATCTTGAAGAAGGTTGCATGCTTCGTGATATAAGCTGTACTTCATAAGAGTACCTTACATTCTTGGCGAACAATGACCAACTTGCAAAAGGGTACTGAGACATTTTTCAAATTGATCATGTCGGTCAGGCCAGCCCCATCCGTCCCTGATTGCCACTGTTTCATGTCCAGTCCTTGTAAAATGAAGCGGATCATTTGCAGCAAAACTCTGAAAAAACAGCTCTGCCAAGGTGGATCACCCTTATTGTTTAAATTAGGTGCAACTAATCATTGGCTTTATAGAACATGTAACTGAACAACAGATGCCTGAAAATTTTCTTTGCAGTATCCCAAATTTGGCATGGCCAGTATTTGTTCTTTTTCTTTCTATTGATAATCAACATGGATGTACAGATCCATTTTGTGAAAATGGAAATCTCTTAAGCAGCTTCCAAGATATATTCCAGAACAGATATACCCTGTCATTAGCATAAAATGAATGAAAAGCAACAAAGTTAAAGTCAGCTTCAATACACATATGTTTCTTAGACCTACAGCAAATTTAAGCCCCGTTCACATGCAACGCTCCTTCGCACAGCTGCCGTTAGCAAGAGGAGAAAAAGGAGACGGGAAGGAGTTTTACTTTTAGGACCTGTTCAGAAGAGCGCCGTCTTCCTTCCCTTTACAGATACGCCACTTTGCGAATTGTTTGATTTCTAATAGTGTTTTCACATTTTTAACGTTGTTTGTGTTGTTAATTTCGTAATCAGTACTTCCGCAATTAGTACCGGAACTTTCATAGTGGTTCCTGAAAAATTCGTGCATTATAATTTTTATAATTATAATTATTATTATTTTATAGGCTTTTATTTAGCTCATTCTTGGTGCTTGTCGCTATGATTAAAAGATGGTCATCGATTTTTAAATTGTTTCCCGATAAGAATCGAATTCAAACTTTGCACATATACTGCTTTTGGATGTGGAGTCACAATTTTGATTTTTAGAGGGTTAGAAAAAAATTATAAATAAAATTAAATGGATGATTTTTTACTTTTTTAAAAGATATGCAATGAAGCAGAATGGGAAATACTGGTTTTTCTCGGGAATCATTACGAAACATCAGTTTCAAAGTAATAATCTCATTACTTAACATTATTTTCATGATATTATTTACACTATATAATTTGTTATTGTTGCGAGGTGTTAGTTCAGCGTGAGATCCGAGGTATTTCCGAGTTTTAAGATGCGCTTTGCACTGCGTTGTGTTTAACGTTCTTAGTAATTTGAAGCGTAACTACTGAGTACACTTTGTGACATTCTAAACACTTGTACGAGTATTTCTGTGGAAAATTCCAGAACTTTGAAGTGTTTAGGTTGATAAAATAAATTTAAGGAAACTATTATCGAACCTGTGTGCAATGACAATCATTTACGAACTATTATCAATCTATTACAAACCTGTACGCATGCAACAATATTATAATTAATTCATGTATTAAAATTGTTTTGAACGTGTTTCACAAAACAAAAACATATAAAGAAAAATTCTACTTGCGTTTTATGATTTTTTTGCAGTCTTTCTTTAAATAAAGGCTTTATATTTTTATTAACCAAATGTATAAATAGCACTAAACTTTTACATATATTTATGAACTGAAATTCAGTAATAAAATTTTTAGGAAGTTTGAAATGATTTAATGACTATTTAGAAAGTTTGTATTCTTTAAACTGCGTTTTCTCAGTTTTAATTTTTTCTATAAATCCTTTTACTTTGTCCTAAAACATAATACAGGTATGGACTAAATTATTTGATATTTTTACAGCTTATTTAAAATTATATACTTTATAGAAACAAGGATGGGTTTTGCAAAATACTGAAAAGAAAAATTATTTGAAATGAAAATGTGACGGAGATCATATTTGTTTTAAAGATTTTACATGGAAAAGTGTTTTTACTTTTTTTCTCAGAAACTAATGCATTAATTGCAAAATCAATCCTTGAAGTTATTAAGAATAATAAATACAATAAAAAAATCTGGGGGGAACACTGAAAATTGTAGGAGAAGAAAGACATTTTAATTGTTAAATTTTTATTAAAAAAATATTTCTTTGTTAAAAATTAAAATAATTTTGTCGTACAAAAAACTTTTAATAATATTCATAAAAAGTAGATGAAAGTTCCTAAATAAAAAAAAATCATTCAAAAGGTACCGAGCCCCTTGTCGCTTTGAACCGATATGCGCGTCTGAGCTCCTTAACTTTAGTTTTAATTTCAATGATATTTCTGAATTATACAGCATCAGATAATGTTGTCTGTACTTGTTTATAAATATCCGTATCTTGTACAGTTCCATCTATTTTTGGGGGATACTATCACATCCACAGACATCTATCAACGCGACTGTTTCGCTGACAGTCCAGCGAGCAGATTGCACGTCAGCCATGTTGCTTACTAAAATTAAGTGAACCGCGCAATCTCGCAGTGCAGTTTCGGAAATCTCCCCATTTGCCCTGCCCCTGAGAGGTAGGAAAATTCTGTCAGGTTCCTCCTCCATTCCGAGAAGCAGTTAATGCTTCTTCGACATGTGAATGGGACACGTTGGAAGAACCGGTTTTCGCCACTGGTCGAATCTGCTCTTGTGAACGGGGCTTTAGTTTCCCTTTTAAATAAAAAAAATTCTATATTTTGGTTTATTCTAATAGAAACGAGTTCTGACAAAGGTAAAAAAAAAAAAATTGATATGGCATAATTGTCAAGTTATATGAAGAATTATTTTTCACATCTGCTATTGTTAATTACCTGAATCTATATTCACATATTAGAACAAATATGGTATTTAAGAAAACAGATGGACCACATGAGACAGCAAAAAAGCAAAGGTTCCATGAAGGAATTTTTGTGGTTAATTGACTTACATTTGTACAGCTAACTCGCATGTCAAATCATTACACACTGGCGAAATACACTCACGTTTGTGAAAATTGCAACACCAAGAAGAAATCGTCATAATTGAATGCAATTTAATACACAGTTGAGTGGTAGTGGTACAAATAAATGATTAAATGTTCAAAGCAAACAAACAAGAACAAGAGATCAGAATCAGTATTTTGTGTGGCCACCACGCGCCGCAATAAGTGCTGCTACACGACGTGGCATGGAGTCAAACAAAGTTTGAATGTCTGACTGAGGAAGAGCATTCCATATCGTTTGTACGCGTACCCAAAGTTCGTCTGCAGACGCAACAGGACGAGGATCACGAGCAAGACGCCGACCAATGACATCCCACACATGTTCAATTGGCGACATATCCGGGGAACACGCAGGCCAAGGAAGAAGCTGTACCTGCTGCGCTGCAAAGAAGGATTTAACAATCCGAGCAGTATGAGGGCGGGCATTGTCCTGTTGAAATACAGCGCCTGGCAAGCTTTGAAGGAAGGGAACAGCTTCGGGCTGTAGAACTTCACGGATATACCGGTTGCTGTTCAGATTGCCCACAATTCGTAGCAATTGAGATCGTCTATGATATGCTATGGCGCCCCAGACCATAACTCCGGGTGTTCGTCCACTGTGGCGTTCGATAATGCACTCCGGAAGGTGGCGTTCACCGGCATAGCGTCTGACACGAATGCGGCCATCATGGTACCACAAATTAAAGCGGGATTCGTCAGAAAACACGACATGCTGCCAATCAGCACGCCAGTCTCTATGCTGATTGGCCCATTGTAGCCGCAGGCGGCGATGGTCGTGCGTTAGGGGGATCCTGTATAAAGGAGTCCGTGCGCGCAGTCCACACTGCAGCAGACGTCTACGAATTGATGAAGCACACAATGAAACACCTGTAGCTATTGACCACAGTGCTGCCAATTGTCTAGAGGAAGCTGTACGGTCCGTCCGCGCCATGCGGACCAGGTGTCTATCATCGCGAGCTGACGTCACATTTCGGGGTCCACTCCCGGATTTCCGAGTTGTCCGACACTCGTCCGTCCACTGCTTCCAAACGCGCATCACTGTGCTGCTGTTACGCTGCACACGAGAGGCTACTGCACGATACGACAATCCAGCTTCACGAAGGCCGATGATTCTCCCTCGTTCAAACTCTGTAAGTTGTTCAAATCTCGCTCTCTTTCGTCGACGAGGCATAAGTACAGATTGAGTTAACGTTTACCACTAGCAGATAACCACCGATAACCATACACGCCTCGCTACAGCCGTCTATTTATTCGGATCCATCAGCCGTTCAGAGGGCGCTGCTCAGCATACGCATGCGCTACGGATTTGCAATTCTAATCATTTGCATATCATGCGCTACTTTGCATTTCCTGAAAATTTCAGCTCACTCGCGTAAGTCCTTCATGGTGTTGCAATTTTCACAAACGTGAGTGTAAATTAAGAGAATTTTCATATTTTAATTTACTATCTCCAGAACTACTGCACAGATTTCAATAAAATTTGGTGTGAATACAGGTTGATATAATATAAACAAGATAAATATTCAACAGTTATAATAGACACACATGTTCATGTGTAACACTCATGGAGTCTGAAGGTCTGAAACAGCGGTTGCAGAAGACACAAAAGAAATGGGTTAATAGGGGGTATGGTCCCCTCTTACAGCCATACAGGCCTCGCAGCATGATGTCATACTGGAAATAATGCAGTTTATCAGTTCCTGCCGCAACTGGTCCCACTCATTCAGCAACGCTGTTTTCAGTTCCTGTATGGTTCTCGGAGGAAGGGGTTGTGAGTTGCAATTGCCCTCCCCAGAGATGCTCTATAGGGTTGAGGTCTTTAATCCCACGATTGAGTGACAGATGTTCTTCGACTTTATCAATCCTGTAATGGTAGATAATATACCCACAGAACATTTCAATTTTGCCATCTTTATCTACTATGTACTTATCATCAATATTGTTCCTAGAAGTATTTTTGATATTCAATAATGGCTCGTTCTAACAATCCATATATTTTACCTATATAAATTCATTATTCAATGAGAAAAATTCACTTACAATCTGAATTGATTTACTAGTGGTTAATTCCGTTAGTTGAATAAATTTTTAAATAAGAAATTTCATTTGACTAGGGAATATGTTTTAAGATTTTGAATACATAAACAGAACTTAAAGATGAAAAGTCCGTAACTTCTCTAAAATCAACCCAAACTGATACATGATTCAGAACTAACTTATTACATTTAATATTACAATAGAAAATATTTAAAATATTTTTGCAGTTCGATAAATGCAAAAAAGTAGCTGCTCTACGCAGCATGATATGCCAGTGCACTTAGTTCAAATCCTGAAAAAGACAGAAAATTTGTGACTGTATTTTGACTTTGTTGAACTGGACATTTAAAATCTTTACATCTGAAAGTCCTCTTGGGAAGTTACTGAAAGGGGAAGGAAGGTATGAGACCTTTAGATACAACCTCCCAGGATATTCTCAATGAAAATTGCAATAAAGCTTAACCAACATAGTTCTCTACCACCACAGGTGCCCAAAGCCTCTGGATAACAAGAACACTTCTACCTGCAATTACATGATTACTTATGCGGCCACTGCAATGATTATGTGCACAGACATATGGATGAACAAAATCAGTACACAGCTTTTTGTGAAAAAACATAATGGATTTAATACTGAACACTGCTTTTACTCCCTTAGAGGTAATAGTGCTTTACAGCAAAAACCGCTGAATTAGCTCCCAGGCAGCTGTTGCTGAAGAGACAAAATTTAGAATACAGCAACAACGTGTTAAAGCCCTAAGTAAGGTAATTCGAATGAAGATGGTGTCTTGCTAATTTGACCTCAAAATAATTGTTTATGTGTTATATGTTATTTCATTGAATGCAAACCACGTATCAAGGATAAAACTTTTAACCAAATTGTATTTAGCTCTATGAAAGAGCACGGAAAAAATCAATAAACGTATACATCTCAATGTTGTTTTCTGCACCTGACTATTAAATACTGCATGCATATCTGAATTCAAATTCAACTTTTCAAAAGAATATGCTACATTTATATATCATATCCAAAACTATTCACTGAATTTTTAAAAATTTTAACTTGCAGAAACAAAAAGTTAAAGAAAATTTTATATTTTTCTTACTGATTTTTCTTAAGAGTTATATCAAGATTAATAATTTACATGTGCTTTTTTGAACAATTAAACATTTGCTTAATTTAAAACAAATTTTCCTTACAATCACTGCTGAAAAATGTCAGTTAAAAGATTCATTTACTATTAATTTGATTGCTAAACAAATATAACCTTTTCTTCAAGAAATTTGATTCCCCAGACTACAATGTATCTTTATCTTTGCAAATAATCAGCTTCTTAAGTTATAGTAAAACATATATGATTGAAACTAAATTCTTTAATTTAGTGTTTTTCAAATAAGTACAGAAAACAGGTGGTCATGATAGATCGGAGAGTAAAATTCACCTCTTTTACCCTAATTTTCAGATTGCCCAGGAGATAAAATACACCATCCTTCACAGTCATATGTCTCCTTTGGAATTTTTGATTAGGTATTTTTAATAACAGCAGATCACATAAGGCTTATCAGTCTTTGTGGAAAACTATTCAAGACAAATATGTCTATTATATAAGATTCATAAAGCACTTGCTGGATACTGGACTCAATAAAGATAATTTTTTGAAGGACTTCCTAGGGAAGACAAGTCATATTCAGAACACACAGGGGGGGGGAGAAAAGCTCATTGTACCAAGGAGCAAACTCTGGGATGAATATATGCATTTAGAGGTTTTATCCATTTGACCACATGCAGAATCTGACATATTGGGGGGGGAGAGTTCTGCCCAATTAGCTTGCTTTGCCCTCAGGTTACAAATTCAAAGTACCAGTGTTTTGCAGCTGTAGACACTGGAAAACCTTTTTCTTAACTTTATAAGACAAATTTATAAATAAACTAAGAAGTTAATTTCTAATGTCACCAGCTTAGATTAAAAGAGAAACTTCTTTGTAAAAATCTTTCACTTATTTGTTGATTTTTAATGGAATGGGCAACATACTTTTTTATATTATACATGAGGATGAGTTTCAAAAAAACTCTTTGAGTCTTGTCCACTTGTCCTTAGTTATGAATGCTTTGCAAATTCTTATACACTATGACTAAAATTAATCACCAAAACCATGAAGATTTCTTTTTTTGAGAGAAAGGTTCAATGAGTTATCTTGTAGTTCGCATATATAACAAAGTTCTTCCCAGCATAGCCAGCTATGAGTTCATTAGCATTCAGACACACACTGAATTGACATTCAGCAGCTTCCTCATAATGCTTCAACCAGTTGCTTAAATTAGGAACTTGGGAAAAAAAAACACTCAGATATAAAATCAAGATTTATTTTAAGTAATTTATTAAACTTATTAACAAAAATTATACAATTTTCCAGACTTGTAGAAACCATAGCAAACAATATATTCCATACTTTTCAAGCAGATTGAAGCAAAACATTCTGATTTTTAAAAAATAAATAAAATAAGCAACTGATATAAATGCTACTGTTACTTATAATCACACACGATAAAAAGAATAAATTTTCAAATTCTCAATAATACATAATTTGAAGTTTTGAATTGTCTAAACAGCTCTTTAAATTTCAAGGGGGAAATAGCTGGTCAATAAATCTTTAATAAAGTTATTTTTCTAAATTATATGAACTTAAAACTTTAAAATTAACAAGAATACATGCAAACAATAAATTGTTTTAACATGAAATATGTACATAAAAGAGCATTGGTAGAAAACAAAGTTTCCAATATCATTAATCTTTAAAATTTCGAGAAAGAAAAAAGAAGATGCAATTGGTTAAAAGCCTAATCCTAATGAAATGTCTCAAGAATAGTTTATTACTTTTAAATCAGCATTAGAATATAAATTACACTTCATGTTCTCTTTTCAAAAAATATTGAAACGTTTTATATAGAACTATCATTTCAGTTTACTCCATATAAACAGATATATTAATGAAACTGCTGTTTCATAGTTTACAGTAATTTAATGCATTTAACATAAAGCATTAGTTGTCTCAAATTATTTTTATATAATTTCAGTGGAAGAGATTTGTAGAGGAATAGTTTTAAATGCAAAGCCTGCAAAAGCGGATTTATTGCAAAAACATTTTAAAATTAAAATATGTTTTATTAAAATAGAATTAAAGTCAAATGCATGATTTGAAGAATAATATAGAAAATGCTTAAACTACATAGAAACACCTCATCTCCCTATAATCATATTCAAAACTTTCAAAATGTAGCCAAATAATGGTCAGTTTACTTTTACATATATACAGTTTCAACAAGCACTGAATGGATGGACTAAGACTCACTTTCATGGAATTAATATATACAAGCAACAGTCATTACAAAATGTAACATATTTTACATACTCTAAAACATACAAAATATAAAAAATAAAGCATATTGATGAGAACAAATAATTTAACAATGAAGCATAAAACTTCCTTTTAGTCAATAAAACATAATACTAAAGCAAATACATCTTGTTGAACATGTGAGCAGTGAGATTGTGAATCCAAAAATAGACATCAGTAAATAAATATGAAGTAAAAAATGCAGTCTTAAGAAATACAGCTAAGCTAGCATTTAAATAAATTAACTTCCTTCCTTTAATTATAAATTCATATTTTATGAGCTTCCTTACATCACTTCCAAAATCTAATAAAATAAAACTAAGAATACTTATTTTTAAAGACTAATAACCATGTAAAAATATATGATTTGCATAAAAAACTGCTGAAGGTGAGCATCTTTTTCTTGGGGCCAGATATTGCATATTCATTTATGGATCTAGTTGGTATGAAAGCAGTCAAGAACCTTTTATCTTATAGCTTGAGACATATGCAGAGGTGTAAGCATAAGTTCAAAGGCAGCATCTTTTAAATTTGCACCCCTCAAATTTGCTTCATGTAAATCACTTCCTGAAAGATCACAATTCTAAAAAAGAAAAATATTCAAGAAAATCAAAAAAAAAAATTTTTTTAAAAGGTACTCAAAATTACCACAGTTCTAAGTCCAGAAATTTATTAAAGAATAGTGAAATAAATATATCTTTACTGTATAGTTAAGTGAAGCCGAGTCTAGAATAAAGGCTAATCACCTCTAAGTCAGCACCAGCTAAAACAGCACCTCGAAGATCACAATTCTGCAAATTTGCATTTTTTAACGTAGCCACTCTTAAATTGACACCAGCCATCTGACTGCCTTCCAGATTAGCTCCTTTAAGATTTACACCTGAAAAAAGATAGTGGTATGCTTGTGTTAAATTTCTGAACTAAAAAAAATCAGTCAGTAATCTTTAGGAATACTTTAAAATTTATCACATATATATACAAAATAATTATGAACAGATATATAAAACAATATTATGACACACAACTTGAATTACAAACATTTCAACAAGATTGATAATTGCAAAAACTTTACTAAAAATATAAATGAATAAAGTAAACACTGCTGTTCCCAGGTCTGATAATTTAGGTACATGATTTAAAAGAACAGGTTCCAAACACCTTAATAAGAAAGACATTAAAAAAGGAAGTATTTAAAAAGCAATATTAAATGCAAGGAGAAAATTAAGGGAAACAATTTGACAGCATAAAATTTATATATTTTTATTAAAATACCTTCTAATTTTAAGTCACAAAATAGATATTTAATAATGGGTTGGTCCACTCAGCATGCCACATGCACAGAATCATATACAGGGTTGCCACTCAAACAGGAGAATGAAATTCCCTGACTTTTCCAGGTGTGTTTTAAGAAAATTCCAGTCTATCCGTGTGATGCACTTTGGCTGTCTTAAGCAGTAAATTAATTATGGTACCACTTGAAAACACAAAAATTTGCCAATTACATATAACTTATAATCCCCCCTCCACAGCATTACAATTTTAACTATAATAGTTGTTTTTTTCACTGAAGATTGACTCTGTCCAATCTGGATTAAAAAATGTCTTTTTTTGCAGACATTTTGCAGCTAAACAAAAGAAAGAAATCTATTTAATAATATTTTTAAAATAAATTTAGGTATTTTATATTTATTTAGCAGGATACATAAGCAAAAAATATGTGCATTAAATTTCATGATGATGTGTCATCCTACTGCTAGAATTATCTTCAGGATTATGCTTAAAGAAGAAATTTGAAAATATTACTTACTAATAATAAAAAAATTTAGATGGAAGAATATATGATATAGTTACCAGTTTTGTTCTGCAAAGGTAGCTGTTTACAAATTATGCAATGAACATACATAAATGCAATTCTTATCAGTTTACAACTACCTCCAGCCTGAAGTTTTTTCTTGTAGACACAAAAGGAACTATAGCTTTCCATCAGTCATCAAATTTCAATGCATTCAAGTTCCATTCTAGTCAGTGACAACATCAAAGTAATGGGATGAGAAAGGGTCTCAAACTAAATTTTATGGAAACCAGGGGATGATGGATGTCTTTTCACAAAGCTCTGTATTTGGTCCACAATAAAATTTGCATTAATTTTAAGATAAAAACTTAGTTGCAGATTGTTACTTTTTGTGACTGCTGCATGCCAGTTGGTCATTTGCATTTGACCTGAATATTTCTGGTTAATGCCCTCTGTATAATACTCTGATGAACTCTTGTATAATTTTCAAAACTGTATGAGCCATCTTTCTGGCACATTTAAAGCAAAAAAGTGCATGGCATTTACACACACTGAGTGAATATTTAATCTGAAGTGAGCAAATTCATTAAGCTAACGCAGACTTATCATTACTGACATCTGAGAATGACTGAAATAACTGCCAAAACGGAATTAACATACAGAACCCCTAAGCAGTACACTGAATGTCAGTCAGATGATAAGTCCACATTAGCTTAATAAATTAGCTCACTTTAGATTAAATAGTCACTCAGTGTGATCATTCTCTCAGCAATATATGACAAAATGAAATTATCACAAACAGACTGGCATAAGATCCCCCTCCCTCCCAACCTAAAATCTAAATCCAACCTGAAAGTACTGTTAAAAGTGTAACTACTGATTTATGCATTATCTGAACATTACTTCTAAAAGCAATGAGCCATATCAACATTTACAGTATTTCGCCAAAACTTTTCATCACATCCTAACTCAAAATATTAGTTGCCGTTTTTAACATTTTTGTCAAATTCTGTAATTATGGAAATTCTTTAATATGATATTAAATGTTAAGATTCATATACGAAATTCGCATAAACTCCCCTCTTTTCTCTTGAATTTATACACATGATTCTTTTTGCATATACATACACAGATTTTTAACTTTAACTATCCAAAATCGATAGGAGCAGGATGGGTCCAGATAATTAATCTTCATATTAAAAAGACTAATATATGAAATAAGAAATTAACTTACGAATATCAGATCTCTTACTTCAACTAAATTTATTTTCAAGCTCTTAAATATTTTACTTTTGACATGAAGTTACGAATTTGAACAAAATGATTAGGGAAAATTAGAACACCGATAATTATTGATTTTCCTACACTATCTGCAAATAACATACTTGTTGTTTCAATAATTTTTAAGTATTAACTCATTTTAATGGAAAACAATTTCTTTCCTTTAGGTGACACAAAGAAATAACTGCAAAATTTTTTCATGCAACCCTTAAGACTAATGTACTAAATAAAAGAAATCTGTATGAAATAAGAAAGGGAGTGGGGTACGATAGACTAATCCAGAAAAGCAATTGCAAGATTCCATAGAGAACTAAGAGATAAATTATCAATTAACATATTGAGCTATAAAAATCCAAAGCATTTCCTCCACATCATTGCATCTTATTTCCAAAATTTTCTGAATATTCATTTACATAATCCAGGTTAACAAATCCTTCAGATAATATGAGTGTGTGTATATAGTTTTTAGTTTGAAAAGAAATTATTTTTTAATAGAGTATCCTATCTGAGAAAAAAATGTGTAGAGCCAAAAACTGTTTTGCACTCAACTGATTACAATCTAAAATGTTTGCAAATGATATTAATATTTTTCCAAGGAAGAAATTCGATTATTAATAAAACTATTTACAGAAAATAAAATAGCCATTATCAAAATTTACTAAACATTATAAAATACAATTTTTAAATTGCATGTCTAAAGCAATATGATAAATTTACCTTTAACCAGAGGCAGATAAAGAAGGATGGTTTTTAGATGAAATATAATGTAAATATATAATAATCGCTTTGCAAAATATGTAAGTACTTTATCAGATTTAAGTTTTTTAGGTGAAAAATAATCTGCACTATACTTTTATTACCTAAGAGCCAATTCTTTTCAAAGTAGTACTGTATCTTGTTTATGTGAAGCTTTTCTATTTTTAACTACAAGTTTTCATTATTTCCTCTGCTTTTACGAAATCTAGTTTAAAATCAAATCTCTTTGCACCCAACATTCATGGCCACTTTAATTGAACAAGAACTGCCTCAAGTTTCACTGGATGCTTCCCAGATTACATTGAACACCACCGGACCGAGGGTTTTCAGCCAAAGTCTTGCCAAATTCATAACCTTGGGAGAACAGACACCATTTCCTTTTGTTTAACATACTCAGAAACTTGTCTCTGCTCTCCTTTTACGAAGTTTCAAGTTTCTTCAAGGAACTGGCAACCTCTTTACCCATGAGTTCAAACCACTGAATTCAGAAACCTGTCCTTTTACATGCACTTTAGCTAAAGAAAATGACTGCTTTTTTTCCCCCAGATCTCTAACAGACTGAATATGTAGTTTTTTTCATTTCTATAATTCTCTAGTACTTATCATTTTAACCAGGCTAGTTTCAAGCTTCCAGCTTGTAAAATGATTTAAAATTTCATTGTAAATTTCTCTTTGCACCTATAACAGGTTTTAAGAGTTAAAAGTTTAAAAATTCACATTCATAAGTCAGCTCTTTTTAATTGTAAGTTGATATAGAAGTTTCATAATTTAAATGAATAATATTTCCAAACATATTTGTGTAAAATTTTTCTAGGTTTTATTACAGTTTATTATGGCCGTGTATTTTTTATATTTTTTACAATTTAATTTAGGTTGTTCAAAAACTTATTATTTACTGTGCTTGTAATTCATAGAATTATGATCTAAATGTAGGGGTAGTTTTTTACATTCCAGGACTATAAGAAAAATGGGGTTGCAAAAAAGAAAAATTAATTTGCATGGGGTTGAGTCATATAGTGTTGAGAAGGATGAAAGATGTTCGGCATTCACTCACTGTCCCAGTTTAAAGTTTATATATTAACGCCTGAAAAGTTTTGTTTGAAACATGAAACAAAGAGTGATTAATAGTTTATTAATTATTTGATTAATAATTTATTAGTATTCTTTTTATTTTTTATCTTTAATTGGTTACACCAATTCTTACATTTTTCTAGATTTAAAAAAAAAAAAAAAAGATAGGTTTACATCACAGGCTTAAAAATTTTTTTTTTTCAGTTCCAGCTTACAGACACAATTAATTGGCCATACACATCTTTTCTCAGATAGGATAACCTATTAAAAATAATTTTCTTTTGAATTAAAAAATTTTCAATCCTTTGCAGTTTTAGTGCAGGAATTGCTCAATCAAGTACTTTTTCAAGAGTGTATGTATGTGTAGGTGTATATATGACATACACTTGATGATGTATGAAATACACTTCTGCTAAAAAAATAAGCAATGCTAAATGAAAAGGTACAAATGTAAAATATACAATTTATATATGAGGTAGAGAATGCATCACTGAATGTAAACATGCAACCAAAATTAGCATAAAATGCAATCCCACAGTCACGCCACAATGCCTTAAAAAGAAATATGCTGGACCTATGCGTCAGTTCCGTGTAATCCGAGATAGCCAACGAGGAAAGCATGAGCCGAAGACATTATAGCCATGATAAAATGTGTTGGAGGGCTGTCAGAAAGTTGTAAGTTATTAGTGCAAGACAATCTGCTACTGTGAGAGAGCTGAATGTGCATTGTAGTGTCATCAATAGGCTTTAGAATCGTTACCAAAGTGATCAGAACCCTTGTAGATGACATGGGTCTGGATGCCAGAGGATTACTACAACAGCAGATGATCACTTATTGTTACTATGTACAAGATATGATCACTAGCAGCATGACAGCTGGCATCATATCTCTATGCTGCTGCAAAACAGCCCATACCCTGCTAAACTGTGTCACATGAAATTCATGAAGGGAGATTGTCACCTGACAACCGGCGATTTATGTTCCTTTGTCCCCATCACATTTCACAGTGTGGTTGAATTGGGTCTGTGAATATTGCAATTGCACACCAGAACAGTGGAGCTATGTCCGCTTTATGGATGAGTTTTGATTTAACATCCAGAAATATGTCTGAAGCCACAAGGATTTGGCGAGGGCCAGGGGCATGCTATCAGGCTTTAAACATCATCAAAAGAGACCATTACAGAAGTCTTACTTGTACAAGCTGGGAAAGCAAAGAACAGCCACACTGACCTTTACGTGAATCCTGGTCTTTCAGTCTCAGCCGTCCGATATCATGACGAAATTCTGCACCATCTTGTGTAGCCTTTTATAGCTGACATTTGCAGCGATGCAATATTTATTGATGATGATGCCCACCTGCATGGTGCTCGAGTGGTGCAGAGTTAAACCATTCCACACCTGGTGTGGTCTAGATCAATGGACCCGAATCCCATAGTGCATGTGTAGGACCCGCTGGGACAATGGACAGCAGATCACAGTGTGCCACCAGGCATCTTACACAAGCTCCTACAAGCATTATTACAGGAATGGACACTACTGTGGCAAACAAGCCATCAACAACACTATTGCCAGCTTGCTTCACTGCTGTCACAGCTAGAGGGGACCACATGTTGTTAGTATGATGTTTCGATTGCACATTCTCATGACGCATTTTGTCTTTCACAATGTGATGGTCGTAATACATGTATTTTCTTAGGTCTTTGCTTCATTGTTTGCTATGTGTTTTGCCTTTGCTGCTTATTTTTGAGAGGGACGTAATTTGAGAGTTGAAGGCAGATGTTGATGGCTTAGTTGTCAACAATGACAGTTGATCAATAATGGCACAGTTGCAGTAATAGCCAGTTTAAATTTTTTTTTATTTTCGTTGACAAACATCTTTAAGCTATCACAGACAGACTGGCAAAGTAAGTACACCTTTCTTTATGACTAAATTGGTATGGTACAGTTTTGAAATATATTTGAAGCAGTAGCTATTAGCAAGTTAGGAATAATGATGTGAAAAAGAACATATAACGTGTTCAAAATGAAAGTCTGATTCAGAATGATTAGGTTTTGGTTTAGCTTTTATTTTGATTAGTTATTATATTCTAAAACTTATTGGCTGAAGCTTAATGTAAGTATCTGCATCATTAGCATTAAGGAAGTGTCATACGACACAGACTATTTTTGAAATGAGTTCAGAGATATTCATTATTATAGGCAGATGCCATTTTTAGACTACAAAGGGGAAACAGCCAAATTAGAAGGAAATGTTAAGGGGCTATTACAAATTACAGTAAAAATTCTGATTTACATATTTCGTATCCTGTATATCCCACCCCCTTAGTTATAAAAAAGCCTTTTAACAGAAAAAGTGTTACAGCAGTAAAAAATTAACCCTTTGCAGCAAGGTGTGCCCGCTCTGGGCACACCTAAAAATTTCCTTCCATATGCACAGAAAATTTTGGAAAATGGAATGGAAAAGGATTTATAGGTTACACTGAACCTTCTTTATTTATACTAGATAGCAGAACAACACAAACCAGTCCATATATTTTAGACATGTTTAGTTTTTAAAGACCCCATTTTTCAAAGAAATCTTCCAGAATTTTTTTAGGATATAAAAGGAATTGTTTGAAAAGAAATTTCTATGTTATTTTCTTGGCAGTATGCTAATCTAGTTATTCTATATTAGTTTTAAATTTTTACCTTGAAATCTTGCCTAAAATCGAAAGTCGAACATCAGGTGTGCCCATAGTGAGATCACTGAGAGACTAGGACAAAACCAACAACTGTATCTTCGTTTCTCTGCAGCTCACCGGTCAGATCATTCATAATGGAAAGGTGGGTCAACATCTGTGTTTCATTCCTGTTTTTCCCTTTCTTCTTTTCTCTTTTTTGGGGGGCAGAGGGGAGGTTTGGTTTTCAACAAAAATTGTTGCGGTGATTTTCTGAAGGTCAGGGGTAATTATATCAGTTTTCGGTTTTCACTAGAGCAGTTCCCTTTTTCTCCTTCATTTTCATTTAAAGAAGTTTTGTTAGCGCTATGCTTTGATAGTTTTGAGTTGTACATGTTTATTGATTTTATCTTATAGTTTATAATTTCTAATTGTAGATATAATATTAGTTTATTTTTTTCGGATTTTTAATTATTTTCTAAATGGATTGGAGAGGGCTGACCATTTCTGAATCACTGAAAGTGCTACACGAACTGCCTTTACATAGTGAACCTGATACCGATCCCGGTACATGTGCAAAACATGCAATGTTGGGTTGTGCTTTTTCAAAGGCGGTGTCACTTTCTTCGAAAAGCACCACTATGAAAAAAAAAAAAAAAGGATGAAAATGTAAATATGAAATTCAAATAATGTAAATATCATATATCCAAGTAACTTTTTTCTGTTTATACGTATGTAATCATCATATAACCAAGAGCTTTATTAGGGGGAGTCTAGAGTTGCAGGCCTCCTCGTGGCACACCTGGGTAATGCTAAATCTGCTATGGCATTCAGAATCTAGTGTTTTTTAATCATAGGCAAAATCTCTTACTCTTTTTCATGCTTCCCAGCAATGCTGGTTTCAGCACTCTTTTCGAAGCTCTATTCATTCAGTGTGCCTGCTTCGGGCACAACCACAGAATTAAACTGATACGTGTTATCTTCACAAAACTTTACCTGTGTACTCCTCTAGACCTGATTAGACTGTCTACCCCCTTTTTTGTCAAAATTCCAACTTTAATAGGTAGCGTGTCGGAAATTTTAAAGTAATACATAAAATTTTAAAGTACATAATACAAATTCTGATTATTAGATTCTTTGAGATTAAATACAACTTTTAGAGTACTAATGAAATTTTAGTTCTTATTCCAATTTAAAAAATTTCCTTGTTTTTGCAAAGGTGCTTCAGGAAAGGTGTTGTTAACATTTTCTTATATAATACTTCAAATAAAAAGTTTCTGCACAGCCAATATTCATCTTGAAACATTACAACAAATTGCAAAAATTTACAATATTCCACCGAAATTATAGTTTCACTATTACATTGGACTTCCAGTTCCTAATTTTACTCAAACTGAAGGCTTCATAAGTCTCTAAAACCAAGCATTTCCAACAAATCAGGCATATCCTGTTTAACTGAGTAGTATCTTACTGTACTAGTGGTTAAGGGATGCTTGATTCTACTTGACAAGGCCTCTGTTCCTTGTATAAGGTAGCTGACACTTTAAGAACTGCAATATAGCATTCCAAAATAAATAATAATAATAAAAAAAAATAAAAATTCTACAAAAATATATACCATTCATTATTAAAAATGGTAGCCTTCAACTTTTCTTGTGTGAGAAGGTAAAGGGAGCAATTTATTTGAGATAAAAATATACTTTCCTGCGATTTTGACCACTACTCTGTATAGCATACTCTAGTCTTCACACTCAATTATTCAGTCCATAATTACATCATTTACTAATCATAATTTCTTGTTCATAATTTCACTGTTTTAATTATATTACCCATATTAAATTTCATTACTATTATTCACTTCTGTAAATATTTTTTCTATACTGATACTCAAAAACACAATTCTTATATTTTGTATACCAGTACTCAAAACTACTTCATTCATCTTCTGCATTTATGTATCTTATTCTCAATGTAATTCAAAACTTTTTATAATAATTAAAAATTATAATAATCATTACATTAATTTCAATAACCTTCCCTAACTGGAATGCTTGAAGTAGTTTAAAATTTGATACTAAATGTGTTCAACATAAAGATTGAAATTTAAATGTCCAATATAATAAAATTTTAATTTGATATTTTTATAAAATAGTACTGAAGTTCAAAACAACACTAATTATTAGTCATTTTCTGACTGATTGGAAGTATTTTTAATTGCACTAATTAATCAATAAATTACTTCATAGTTATAAAAGTTTCAGTATATATTGGTTAACAAGACATTACATTTTAAAGCATACCCATAAAATTTAATTTTATTAGACTATTCAAAATAAATACGTTTTAGTTTACCTCTACAACAATTATTTTCTTTCCAAATCCAAAGTAATCAATTTATAATAAATGCAATACTAAAAGTTTTTGCTCTGCATTCTTTAAAAACTATTATTTAGTTCAAATTTCATGATTTATATTTCAAAATTATATTCCTCATTATCTAATGCTTGAACACTTTCTCCAAGAATAGGCTTTTCTCCTTGAAGAGATAAAAAAGACAGTCTTCTAACTCTCCATTTTAATCTGGGGATTTATTTTCCTTTTCCATGCTATAAAAAGTAAATGCTCCAACTTGCGTAATTTCAAAATGAATCCGTGTCACATGATTCTAGCATAACACTTATGATGCAGATACTAACATTACATATATTAATTTAAAGGAAATGATATGTAATTTTTCCAGACTACATATTTGCTTATGTTTATTTATACAATTAAAAAGACCTTCTACGGTATTTATTATTCATGCATTCTTAACAGAAATCAATTAAGTAATTATTACTCATTTTCTTTTGTTACAATATGCCACTATCAAAGGGTAGTCTGTCATCACTGTTGTCATTACTTCCACCAATACTTAAAGCAAATAATGCATTACACACTGATTCTACAGCATCAGCAACAATACTCTTTAAGTGTTTTCACAATTCCAGAAACTTTCGTATGGCCACAGCTAAATTTTTTTCTATGGCAGAATCCAGTTTTCTCTGTCTTTTATGATGAAATTTGATATTTCTTTTAATTTCATTGCATTAATTTCTTTATGCCTTTAAGAAAATGCCATACACAAATGAAAAGTATTTGCTGCAGATGGTGCAATGTGTACGATTTACAGAAATTTCAGATGCTTTAATGAATGGAAAATACGAAGAATACAAGTCTTAAAATTTCTGGATTGGTAATTTTCACGTTCTGTTTTGAGGCAGCATAATTCACAAACTCAAAATATTCCAGTTTAATCCTAACTCAGAAGAACCACACCCTATGTTTTTTCACCACAATCCAAACAAATGAAAAACCTGCAGGTCCTTGAAAATATTAACGACTGAAGTTGGCAATGCTTACAATTATTTGAAACCAGCAAAACTATCAGCTTACCATGTGATACATGATGCCATATTCATTTTGTTAATCATCAATTGAATAAACTGATTTCCATGTGTGCACCTCTTAACTTGACCCTCTTGATTTTTTTCAAATTCGCATTACATTTCTGCTAAAAAAAATAAGCAACAAATGCAAAATACAGAATAAAGTCAAACTTAGTTAACGGATATGTATGAAATTGATACCCCATAGCAAACAATAAAGCAAAGACATACAAAAAAACATGTATTATGACCATCACTTTGCAAAAGAATAAATGGGTCAGAAGAATATGCTATGGAAACATCATGCTAAAATAAGTATGATAGTCTCTAGCTAAAATGTAACCTTGACAACTGGAAGACAAGCTGACAATAGTGTCACTGATCACTTGTAGCACCCATTCCATGCCTATCGGAGCTTGTGGAGGGTGCATGGGAGCAAACTCTAACCTATTATCCATCATTCCAATATGCCTCCCACATGCTCTATGGGATTCAGGTCCAGTGATCTAGCAGGCCACAGCAAATGTGGAATGGTTTCACTCTTCAGAGAACTATATACCCTCGAGCTCTATGCAGGCGGGTGTTACGAACCATAAATATCGCATCAGTACCCATTGCAGTGATAAAAGGATGCACAAAATGGTGCAGAAATTCGTAGAGATATCAGATGACTATGATAGAACCCACCAGGAAACACACAGAGGTCAGTGTAGCCATTCGTTCCTATCCTAGCCCATACAAGTAAGCCTCTCGTTTGTAATGGTTCTTTTTGACGATACTGGGCACCCAATAACATATTCCTGGTTCTCACCACATCATTGTTCTTCAAGAATCATTCTGGATCTTAAATCGAGACCCATCCATCAAGAGTACATAGGCCTACTGCTCTAGTATTCAACTGTGATGTTCAAAGGCCTAATTCAACTGCGCTCTGATATGCGATGGGGCAAAGGAACACAAGCCACAGCTCGTCGGAGGTACAGTCCATCTTCATGCAGTCAGTGCTACACAGATTGGCAGGATACGGGTTGCCCTGCAGCAGCAGAGAGATGTAACACTAGCTGTTGCACTGTTAGTGATCTACAGCGTCTTGCCCATAGCATCAGGAAGCAATCGGCTGCCATTGTAATAATCCTCCAGCATCCACAGCTATGTCTACACGGATTTTGATCCCTTTGGTAATGATTTCAGAGCCTATTAATGACACTGTAATGCCCATTGAGCTCTCTTGCAGCAGCAGATTGTCTTGAACCAGCTTTCAACATTGTGACAGCCCTCCAATGATTTTCATTGTGCAAATTGTGTCTTTGGCTCATGCTTCCCACTTTGGCTATCTCAGATGGCATGGAACTATCGCTGCTTGTGAACTGACACTTTGTTCTGTCATGCTCCCTTTTAAAACTTTAAAGCAAAACTAGGATTGCGTTTTACAGTAACTTTGGTTGCCTATTTGCATTCAGTGATGCAGCCACTACCTCATACGTAAACTGCATGTTTTAATTCCTCCCTTTTTACATTTGCACCTTTCCTTTTCGCATGGGTTGTTTACTTTTTAGCACGACAGCATTTTCCATACTTCCCATAGCTTGTAGCATTTAAGGAATTTCGACAGTGGTTGACAATTGTGTCTCTGCTACAAGATGAAAGCTAGCAAGGTACTTGGAGAGGTCAACATCACACAATGATCCTATGTGAACTCAAATTTTATGGTTCAGTGCCTAGGACAAATTAGTATATGGTGGAAGTAATAATTATTAAGTCTAAAACAGACAGATGGTACAGTAATATATATACATATGGATACACACACACACACACACATGTATGTTAATCTGAAATGTCTGGATGAGATTACCTTCCATATTTGCTCTATTTCCAGCTGGATCTTCCATGTTACAAGATCGCAGATTTGCACCTTCCAGATTTGCACACAGCATTTTTACACCAAGCAAGATGGCACCCTTTACAGGATATATAGAGTAAAAACACAAAATCTTAACACTGCAGTTTAAAACTAAATTCTAATCTTAACTTCTTGCATAAGAACACATTATATCTAATAGCCGTATAGAAAATTAGACTCAAATTTGCTGTAAAATCATCTGTTATATATAAGAATAAATTATGTTATGATATATCATTATCAATATTTTAAAAACTATATTAAAAGACTGCACTGTAACAAACGATAATTTTTAAACTCCATACACTGAGAAATTATTTTTATTTTATGCTAGTTAAACTAAATAATCATTCGCCTGAACTTTCAAGACTGACAGGAAAATTCGTTCACATTTTTGCAGTATCTCCATGTCATTATGCTTATGTACGCAAAATAAATAGCCAATTCACGGTTCGACTCTAAAAGATTGCGTTTCTGACTTTAATTCTTGGGGAGTTTATAGTATATTCTGTCAGTGTGGCTTGAGATATATTGGCCAAACAAAAAGAGTGTTAAAGTTTCGTATCAAGGAACATGAATCTTATGTCCGAAAGGGCGAAATTAACAAGTCTTCAATAGCATATCATAGTTGGAAATTTAATCATAATTTTGACTTTGGATCTGCAAAAATTATCCAAAAAGCTTCTTCCGTTGGCGAATTGGATTTTCTTGAGGCTTTTCATATTCACAAAGATGTAGCATGTTTAGTGAATGATTTTAAGTCTAATCCAGTCCTTCCTGGCGCTTTTAAAATTTTATTAACATAATTCTTGATTATTATTTTTGCCGATAGATGGCGTTGCCTCCTCGCACGTGGTTCTACCCGAGGGTATAAAAAAGCCGTTACTGAGGTTGCTTTCCCTCTCTATATATTTTGTTCTACTGATGAGGAGGGACCTGTAGCTGCCCTCGAAATCGATTGAGTGTTTTTAGTAAATGTACGCCAAATGCAAGGTTGTTTCAGCGAATTTGATTGTCACATTGGCGTGTTTCTCTTTTATTCTAAATAGCCAGTAATAGTAAAATATGGGAAAATGTCCATAGTTCATTAAAGTATGATATGTTATGAATTATTGGAACATTTTGCATTATTTTAAACAAAAAACACATTCATTCTTTTCCTTAACTAACTGCTACATCTAGGCCGTTAATTTAGATTAATCTAAATTTAAATTTTCAATGAAAGCAAATAAGAAGAAAATTCCAGTGTCTAACTAAACTCGAACTTTATTAAAGCATGATTTTTGCATTAATCAATGGGAAAATACCAAAAAATAAACTTTTATTACTGACAAACAGCCGCTATATCATTTAAAAAAAAAAGGCCACACATAAAGTAAAAAGAGAAAAAGTTAACATATTGTTAAAAATTATGCAATAAAAACACATAACATTGAGCAAAATGACTAAGTGCATACCATACACATAACAATTTACTAATTCCTTGAGCATGAATATTCCTTCATTATGAAAATACAATTGAATAATATTTAAGAACTGAATGTGTCTGCTAATATTTGAGATATGAAAATGCATACTCGGCTTTTTCATTCATTTAGTAAACTAAATTACAAATTAACTAGGATTAGATAAAGGTGTCAATCTAAAATCCTTTACAATCTTATTATAGTGTCTCAGTGTGGGATTTATATACAATCTTCTTATTATAAACTTAGAATATATACTATAAAAACTTAGTTTATACAGTAAAAACTTAGAATTTAACAGACCAATTTAACCGACAGAAATTTTATGTAAAAATTTATAACAAAATAAGATGCTGACAGATTTCATGCAATGTTATGTAAATTAATATAATGTAAGTTTTATGCACATATAGGAAAAGTTTCATAATTATACATAATTACAATTTAGAAACAAAAGTTCTAGCAGAATTAAAAACAGTAAACAATTTTATTTATTGTAATAAGCAACAGTGTGCACCTTGCAAGAAAGTCAAAACAGAAGAGCCAAACAACAGATGCGAAAAGCAAAGAATGGCCTAAGAAAACTACATACCATGTTATTGCCATTTACAAAATAAAATAAAGCCTGAAATTATATTTTAGTCCCCTCCCCCCATTTTCACTGTTCATATAATCCTACATTTTTCATAGAAACTTGAAATTCACTCTTGAAACTGATTTTATTACAGAATTAGCAATCACATAGATCTTTTTAAATATAGTTTCTGTCAAAACCTTTTCTACACATACTTGTTTCATTGCATATCAAATTACTTGATGCATGCTGTGACTATGTTAGTTCTTGAAAGGATCTCACACTGTTTTCACTAAGGTCTGTATCGCCTTTATTATTGCAATATATTTGTAGATGGCTATTTTGTGCTGGTAAATTCAGCTCAATCAGAGTTTTTGAGGCTAAAATGTTTCTTTTGTTGCCGAAGCAAGGGAAATATACTCAGCTTCAATAGTTGAGCTTGCAAGAGTTATACTCCTTTTTGCTTTGCCAAGTGAGAGCATCATGAGCAAGATTAACATAAATCAAAATATTGATTTCGTGTCATCGGGACATTCAGCAAAATTGGCGTTCCAAATATCTCATAATACATTTGGCAGCAGTGCAATTTCAGTGTATTTTTGAAGGCTGTGAATAAGGCTGAAACAATAAGCTGAGTCCATAAACAATATCAAGGACAGTTCTCTTTGTTGCCTACAGGAAACTTCCTATAGCAGATTGGTATACTGATGTCAGATCAGCATCCTTTTCATCATTCCATTTTGAGAATTTAAGGT
Organism: Stegodyphus mimosarum; assembly: GCA_000611955.2. NCBI lineage: Eukaryota > Metazoa > Arthropoda > Arachnida > Araneae > Eresidae > Stegodyphus > Stegodyphus mimosarum. The sequence goes on from KK115731.1 coordinate 296,478, forward strand.
TTGTACGTCAGGGATGATAAAAGTTTCAATTATTGTAGCACAGATTCAATGTAAAAACCACACTGGTACCACACTGTAGTAATAAATTTCCCTGTTCCTTTGAATCTCAATGCCAAGATTCACATAAATCTTTCAAATTTTTCAAATCAAACCTTGTAGATAATTCATCTTTAATCTAAAACTTCAACTGAGAGCAACTTAAGATTATCAACAAGTCATCTACATGTGCAATAACAATTAAAACTATTTCTCCTTTCATTACACAGCACATACAATAATCAAAATCAGCATGTCAATTAGCATTTTTAAGATTATTATCAAGTTTAGAACACTATGCTTGACGTGAGTATTTTAAACCATACATGCTTTTATGGAATCGATAAAGTGGTTTCTCCATTCTCCTTCATTGATTTTCAAATCTATGTAAATTACCTCCTCAACATTGCTCCAAAAAATGCAAGTCACGTCAAGATGATGTGTATCCCAGTCATCCATTGTAGCCATTGCTATTAATATCTTCAATATAAAGGTCAGTATTTGACTTATAATCTGATAGCTTAGAAAAGGACGGACTCTCTGATTCTATGAGAATTACATATCTTTCTTCAGAAATTTTAACACTTAACAGATGCGTCGGATCTGCTCTGCCTTTCTAGGTTTTGGAACACTTTTTAGGAGAATGAAATAAATATGTATGTACGGTTTTAAAGCATAGTTTTATTAAATCAACACCATTTCTTAAAATATTTTACAAAGTTATTTATTAACATGTCCAGTATTTTTTACAAGTGTGATATTTTGTAAAACATTCACCCTTGTGAAGTGGTACCTGACAGAATAGACATATCTTGTTTTGCTTAGATTTCTGATTCATTATCACTTCCTACATCAGATAAATTATTTGCTAAATTTCCTCATCTTCCACAGAAAACATTTTCATGCATGCCATTTTAAAGGTTAAGGCTTACTTAAAAATACTACCTGAAAAGTGAAATGGTGCAGTAGAATCAACTGACAGATTGTACTGTAACTAATGGTACCAAGAAAAAATAATGCAATGTGCATAAAATGCAAAAGTAATGCAGCATACTGGAAATTCTAACAAAAAGTTCATCTATGTGGCCAGTTCTAGGAAGTCACAGTGGAGAAAACGTAAATCTATGCAACCCATCCGTTTAGGGTTAAATAGCTCAAGAGCCTGTAATCTGTGCTTTTAAGACAATAAAGCCAAGAAATATAATTTCTTTAGCTTTGTTACCCCACTTTCAGTGTTGCCATTTAGAAAAGTAAGAAAAAGCTTTACACCTGAAAAAGATAGCTTAAATTAGGCATTTTGTCAGTTGACACTTCAACTGGAGTTCTACCATTTACTGCAACTGCAAAGCTTCTGTTCTTTCAATATCTTGCAGTGCAAAGCATTTATCATGATTTGCTTGATTCAATATTGCACAAGTTCTTTCCACAAGGCTGTGATTAGATCTTTCCTGTTTAGGAATGTATGCAGGTGTTTGCTCAATGACGTAAGCCTTCTTTTCGGAAGAGTACTTCCACTCGAAAATTTTCGATTTCTATTTCCCCGTTACTGGGAATATCTTTTTATCAGTTTCTCTATATGGGTTTTGAAGTCAACAAATTTCTTCATCTTTGTTTAAAAAAAATTCAATCATGACATTAACTAATGTAAGAAAATATTTAGTGCTTCCATGAGATTTAATTTTTTGGGGTCTACCCACATTAGAATGGACTAATTCAAGCCCATCTTCAGCAGCTTTCTGTTTTAGAAAATGTGCACACAGAATTTTACTAGTGCTCATTATCATCGTCACGGAAAATGCTTCCAGAAACCATAGCCCTCAACTCAGTAAATCTGGATAACTGAGATGTGCAAGTCTGTGCCACAAATTAAATAAATCATTATTTTTTCTGATCATAATTGCATTTTGCACAGCATGCACATAGTAGATTACCACCCCTAACACGAGCAGTAACTAGCACAGTTTTAGTTTATTTCTGAACTAATTCACAATGTCCTGCATGAAAAGTCTAAATGTTCAATTTGCTTGCAAGATATTTAACTGATATTAAATTGCAGTCAGTCCTGGTGTATACAAAACATTATTCAAGATTATTTTTATAATTCTGACTTTATTGTTTGGTGCTTAACAGAACAATACTTTCACCTATGAAATGCCGATCTCCGAGTTCTCACTAAACAAGAGTCTTTCAAAGTCAATGAACCATTCTCTGCAAGATGGCTTATAGCAATCAGTTTGAGTCCACAATCCATGGTTCCTCATTAGCTACACTAAAATTTGATCCTGCATTCAAAATCCATATCTCTGTTCCTTTTGGATCATGACTCCTGACTTATTTTTCAGTTTTATAATCAATTCCAAAATTCTCCCTTTGAACAGAATTGACATTTTTCGCAAAATTTATCATTATGGCTTTGTCTACTATAAATGGATGGATATATGCTGGTGAACATATTAAAACATTTGCAACAGCTTCATCAGGATACGTCAGCAATACTGTTCTCATCTTAATTCCAATGTGCCTCATCTTTTCAATATATTCAGACATATCTCTAGAACTTCTAGAATTTTGTAGAAAACATTTCTTTGTCACCGATATGAATCTGCTAGGATTGTTGTCCTCATATAAATTCAACAGACCATCTCCCATGGACTTCATTGCTACTGAATTTAAAATTTCGTTGATCACATTACTTGCCATGCTGCTTACAATAGCTGACCTCACATGCCAAACTTTAATGGCATTTGTATTTTCATGTACGCACATGTCACAAATATCCATCTTGAAGGTGATATCTGAGAGTAAATTTTCACTTGTTGCAGTTTATTCATGCATGAATTTTGTCACAGTTTGCCCGAACATCACTTACTATATCACAACAGTGCCAGAAATAGTTATTTTTACAATGTACGTTTTCCATCCGAAAGTAGACTTAGCATGTGACAAATAAAAATGTAAAGTAATTTTCCTTTTGTGTTGCTGCTAAAAACAAATTGTTTTTTTGTGTTGCTGCTAAAATGCTGCTTTGTGTTGCTGCTAAAAACATTAAAAATTTATTCAACATGCTGGGCTCATAACTCAGTAAAATTAAATTTTAGTAACCAAAGTTCTAGCAAAAATAAAAATAGAAAAAATTTTAACTTTCCTTCTAAATAATGGCATGCACCATACAAGCATGTCAAAACTGAACATTTGATACCAAAAGCTAGGAACAACACAAACCTAAGAAAACTATGCAGCATGCTGCCACTTAAAAATACAGCAAAACATGTAATCATATTTTAACTTCTGCCACAGCTAACAACCTCACACTAACATAGTTACAGTAACCATTCAAGAGAATAAAAATTACAAACAAACATGAAAAACAGAACATGAAAACCTGTTTAAAGAAAGAGAGAAAAGGGTATAAAATAACATACTTCAAGATTAGCATGGGATAGATCTGTTCGTTCTAAACAGCAATAACTAAGATTTGCCCCAGATAATTTTGTACGATGAAGATTTGCATATTTAAAATTTATATGGCGAAGATCCAGACGTGACAAATCTGCTTGACATAGATTTACTCCCTAAAAAAAATATGGAATGCATATGATAAACATAATTTGTACAAGATACATGTGCACACACTATGCTTATGATTTGAAATTACCAATTCTTTAGGAGTTAAACGAAGTTGAAACAATGGGCAAAAAGTACTGATTGACAAACACAGGAAAAACAAATTAAGTATAGTACATATTGGCTGGTGCAAAATACAGAAGCTGGTTTAAACGTTTTAAACTTAATTAAATTCTATTTATTATATGTTTAATATTTAAATTTACCGTTTAAAAATAAGCAACATTTAATGAATATGTCATCGATTTTATTTGAATTACTTCATATCAATAAAGACATGCAAAGCAATTCCAGTCCTGGTTTGAGTGAAAAATGAGTAACTTTTCCTTGTGTAAAGCTAATTCCAGGCAGCATGCCCCCAAAAATAGACGTATAATTTTGGCGAAAAAAGGGTGTGGTACTTTTTTTTAACATTATTTTTATGAAAGTTTTACAAATAAAAAAAACTGTACTATCAATGCTTTATCGTATTTTACACACGTAATTTTTACGAAAATTATACGAAACGAAATATACTGATTAAAAACTTTCGACAACATAGCACTTTTCATTCATTACTTTTATGAATATTATACGAATTCTAAAAACCTTTTAAAAAAGTCTATGATTCAGAGTATCTGTTGTTTTATTTCTCATTTTACAGTTCCCCCCCCTTTTGAACAAAAAAAGAAAAAAAAAAGGAAGTATGTGCAAAAATAGAGGTTTTTTTGTTTTAATGCCATATACTAATATTATTATTTAATAATAACTCTATAGAATTGCAAGCTGAATCCTGATACTTTACATAAATTTCATTTCCTTTAGTCATTATTATAAAAATCACGAGGCTAATTTTTTAAAATTTTGTTTAATATACAGGAAAATGATATAGTGATTTTAATAGTTTTTGTATGAGAAAAAATTAAATAATTATATTTTATATTTTTCTTGAAACAGTTAAGGACATTCTTAATATTTAGATCTTCAGAATAAGTACAACGTTCCGGTTAAATCAACTCAATATTTACATGGTTAATTTTATGCTAACTTATGAAAATAACCCCCTTTTACGATTAAAGACTGAGCATGCACATAGACAGACATTTCTAATTTTCATAGAAAAATTGAAATATTACTTTACTATACAGGTGCTGAAAATAGAAATTTATAGAATGCAAAAATAAATTTATTTCATATGCTAATTCACAGGATTTCATAAGTTTAATTATAAAGGGGAAAAATGCATTGTAATTCTTGTTCACTGACCAATGGCAAAGCAGCAAAAAATTCTACTACCAGCAGTGTGGCGGAATACTTGTCAAGTCAGCAATGGTAGCAATATCGACGCTGCTACGACGAATATCTATTGGCTGCTATATCAGATCTGATATTACTGTATTATTTGAAGAAAGTAAGTGAAAATTTTGTATTTTCAATGTTTAATATTCACGCTTTCTTCACCTATGTAAAATTTTACGAATCGATTTACTCTAGGATGTGTGATTTTCCTAAAGCATGTGTTGTTCTTTTGTGAATGTGCCGAATCATTCATTTTCAGCATTTGGTACTGTTAATGACATAAAATACCATCAATAAATTGAAAAGTTCCTGTTTTGCACTTGCGTGTTTCTCTTTTGCTTATAATTATATCGCTTTTTACTCAAGCATTTTAATATTTATCTGAAAACATACTGCAATTGAGCATGGAAAAAGAACAATTTTAACATGATTAATTGTTCAGAAATCTGTTCTGAAAAATGCATACACTAATTGCCCTGAAAATATCTACCTTATGCCAAAAAATAAAGTATTTAACTTTTCATTTATTTATGAAATTCACATTTTTTTATATGTTCACTATTTTTTCTAAAAATAATTTAATTGAATTTAGTTTCATAAATTTGCCTTAATATATAATCTTTAACTCGAAGATATTGTGCTGTTAAAAATGAAATTTTATGTGATAAAATACAGATACTTTTGCTCCATACCTGTGTTCATTTTTTTATACTGAATTTTCATGCACTTGTAATTACTGAAATATATGTTTTCTTTAAGTCTTTCATGAATGCATTCCCCCCCTTTTTTTTTAGTTTTAGTTTAGTTTGATTTTTGCCATTTCAAATTATCTGCCATAATTCAAGTAAGAATGCTTGCTTTCCTTTAAGTTTTAAATAAATTAATAGATTTATTACTATTTACTGCAGCTTTAGGATTCCATAGACATAATATTTCAAGTGAGTAACTTGGTTATTTCGATTATTAGAATTGCATGAAAATATTCATTTAAAAGTTAGTATTTGATCTAAAATACTTTAAATTATTTGAATTATATTTCATTAAATCAAGTATTTTGATACACCAAATAAAAATTATTATATTAAGTTAAAAAAACATCAAAACTGCTAAAAATTTTGGCTACCCCTGCTGCAGACCCACAGTTTAAGAAACTCAGATTTAATGCATCTTTCTGTATCATAAAGTAATCCTATCTCGTGAAAATATTACAGATTAAGTGTAATTTCAGTCACATAAAAATACATATCTCAGAGATCAGAGCTTCTTAAACTGTGGGTCTGCAGCAGGGGGTCGCCAAAAATTTCAGCAGTTTTGATATTTCTTTAATTTATAATAATTTTACAATTACCAAATACTTTTACACAATGTATCTGAAGATCGATAAAGATAAGACAATACAGACAAAGAAAAAACGAAAATGTTTCAATGCATTCTTTTTATAATGCAAACGTTTATTTTACTTGCTTTGCACGTGACGCTGTCATTTTGGCCGTTACTTATTTAAAATTTTCACACTGTTCTATGTCTTAAAATTAAAATAATATGCAATTAAGGATTTGGTAACTGTTGTTGCAAAGAGCATAGCTGTCATTTAAATACCATTTACCATTACCATGGTAGTACTTTTATTTGAGTCAACCCATGCTCAAAATGTCACAATTACAATTATGAAAAAGGTCTTTGTATGCTTAGGCAGATTAATGTCTAATATAAACAAAAAGCTACCTTCATGGTGCCTATCTTCATGTCCATAATGTAAATAAATTTTTCATTTATTTTGCTGATCTGTATAGCAAAACAATTTAATTCGAACAGCTGCTACTTCGGTAACAAACTTATAGATGTTTCTTTTCACAAGTTACAATTTGGTCTTCATAAACATAGGACAACCTTTCTGTAAAGGCACTTTTATGAAACTTTCTGTATTTCAAACAGTGGCCGACTTGTGTAAAGGTGTTGGCACCATTATGAAGCTGTTCCTTCTCAGCTATAAGGATGAAGTGTCTGTCCTAGTGTTAAGTAATCTTTAAATAAGCATCTAAAATATGCTCAGAACAAAGGAATATAGGAATTAATGTTAAATTATTAAGATATTTTGGGCCACACTATTAATTAGTTTCATTTTTAATATAATTCGTAACATTAAATAGAGATGAATATTTCATCTCTTCTCTATTTGACCACAGAGAAAGGAACTTTTTGTTAGTATGTAATTGTTTTTTTTATATTTTTATCAAAAGGAACAAATTATACTACAGTTAAATTTATTGTAGCATAAAGGTTAAATTCATTTGTCACATTATTTACTATTCCTATAAAACTTGGTTATACTAGTTTTACTTTCAGCATTTGAATTTAATATTTAACATTTAATTTGATATGAAAATTAAATAGGAAAAAAATATATAGCATTTTTCAAATCATTAATATTTTGATAATGTTCATTTTATTAAATGTTGTCTTCATTTCTTTTTCTGATGCTGAAACTGGAAAAATGGGTTCTGTTTCCTACTGCTTTTATGTATTTGTGATGACTTGCAAAACTTTGAAATTTAATGTAAAACTAGATAATTAAAATACTGTGTACTAATTTCATGGCTTCATCATTTTGATTTTTGTAGGCATCTTCTGAATTCCATAAGAAAAAGTATTTTCTTTTTTTATTTACGTATTTTCTTTTACAGTATTAGTATTTTCTTTTTAGAAATAATGGAAAAAAGCTAGAAAAATACTTAACATTTGAACAATCAATCATTAATTATAATTCATGCTTTTTGAAAGTCTTAGAAATAACACTGAAATCATAACACATATCATTAAGTGCTCAAAAATTAACCTATCCATGCATTAAACATCAAAACGTCTTTTTATAATAATGTTTTATGTTAAGGTATCTAAAACAAATGAAATTTAATTGAACAGAAATGTAAATGGCATAATAAATTTCAAGATTAAGGATTTTTAATATTGTTGTTGTTATTGGTGATGAAATGAAAAGAGAATTACTCCTCCCTTCCAAATTAAGAATGATAAATCACAATGTCTAAAATTCATTTTAGTTAATGTTGAATGGTATTTAAATTCCACTGACTATTTTCTGAATAATAACATTAAGAGGGGTTTTTTTTATCGGTCATTGTTTCTAATTTATGTATCCTTTATTATTATTTATTGATTTAAATTGGCTTTCAATTTACATGAGACATATCAAACCAAAATTTTAGAGACGGCCATATATACTATATCTATTAGTTTATATTATTTTTCAATTGGCAAAATATGTATAGTATTAAAGCATTAGCTGAATAAAAATAATTTCAAAATGACATATGAAAAAAATAAATTTCTGGCGAGTTTCACTATATCTTGAAAACACCATTAGTAGTGAAACATTAAAAAAAAAAATAAAATGGTCATTAATAAAGAGGAAAATTCCACAGAGACTGACACATAAGTAGAATGTCTGGAACGTAAGAAGCTGTAATCTGGAAAAAAAAAAAAAAGTAGGTGTCTCATATATATTTTTTCTCTACTTATTTGATCATTCATATATTTTTAAATAAAAATTTATATTTTTAAAGGACTTTAATTTAATTTTAAAAGAGAATTGGTAGATAGTAAGGGCTGGTGTGCTGTTGGACGCATCGAGCAGGACAGTCAATTGACGATGTCATTGTTTTCTTTGTGTGGATCATTTCTTAATTTCTCAAATGTTGAAACAATTCCTAAAAAGTCAAACAGCTGTGTTCAGTCAACAAAGAGTTACCAGCCCTTTTGAAGATTGACATATTGGTATAGTAGTCACGCAGAACTAACAATCTCCACAGTTGTAGCACCACTTGGTAAGATATCTGTCAGTACTATGCACAGGAAGGGAATATATGCCCAATTAAGTGTTTGTGCTCCACTGACTAACTAATCCGGAGGGGAAAGATTAAAGTGCTGTCATGAAATCTCACTTCAACTGTCTCACAATGGCACATCTTGTTCACAGATGAGCCCAGATTTGTCCAGGAACTACATGATGTATTTGTAAGGGTCTGGAGAGAATGGGGGACACAGAAACAGACTCAAAACACCAGGAGATTTCATGCATTCAGGGGTGGCAACATCATGGTTTGGGCTGGAATTTAAATGGGATATCACATCAACTGCACAACTTTAAAGACAGTTGCACAGCACTGGGATAAATCATGGTTTTAAGATTACACTACAGAAGTTGGTGATGACTTCTTTCTTATACATAACATCCATCCTCATCAAGCTAACACTGTTGCCAAGTATTTGGAGAGGCAGGACATTTCTCATATGCAGAGACCACCAAATTTCCTTGATTATAACACCACTGAAAACTTGGGGATGCCTTCAAGTATGCTGTTTCAAATTTACCGTATTCAACCGGTATCAGACAGTTGGAAACTTCCCTAATTGAGGTATTGCTATTGCTAGCATCAAGGATGGTAAACCACCTTACTGAAAGCATGGGCAAGCTCTGTAAAGTTTATGTGAAGAGCCAGGGTTATTACACAGCCTCTTACTAACATATGTTTTGTTATGTGCTCCTAGCTTTAAGCATGAATTTATTAACTACTCAAATCTTATATCAACAATATAATTTAAGAAAATTAAATATTTTTCATCTTTGTACAAAATGCTTATTTTCTTTCATGCACAAACACATTTTCTATCTTTATGCAAAATTTGGTTGTTGAGGCTTTAATTTTCCTTTTTTGTTGATTCTACCGTCATGTGGTTGACGTTTTAGAAACCAGTGTAATCATAATATAGTACAAAGTCCAAAATCTGAACCTCCGGAACATTAGTAAATTTACTTTCTTTCTTTTCAGATTTTTTCTCCCTAACAAAGTCTAGGAATGGAGTGTTGCAACTCAACTGCTGCCGCGATCCAATGATGCTGTCTGACATTATTACGAATTATGAACTCACGAGCAGATCGCTTGAGAATTCCAAAGGGAAAAGTTGCATGCTGTGTCTTGCCAGAATTTTAAACCATTTTTTATGTATCTGTTAATATTATGTAGGTGCAAAAGGTGACATTCTTCAAAGATGGAGAGAGCAGCTGAATGAGCTGCTGAAATCCGATCTGCCTTCAGAAGTTAGTGGATCAAGAATCAGAAATTTAGAGCCTATTGATCCCCCCTCATTGATAGAAGTGAATAATGCTATAAAAAGCTAAGCAACAAAAAATTTTCTGGATCTGACAATACACTTTAAGAACTTTTAAAAGTTGTGGGACCTAAGTGTGTGCAGCTTATAAGGGAATTAATTCAACATATTTGGGAGAGACACTCCCAATGGAATGGAAACTTGGAACCATTTGCATGATACACAAAAAAGGTGGCATGCTAGACTGTAGTAATTATAGAAAAATCAGTCTTTTTTGTACATTCTATAAAATTCTGCCTACTATTCTTTACGACAAACTTTTGCCATTTGTTGATAACTTGATAGGTGACTATCAATATGGATTTAGGAAAGGAAGATCTACAACTGAGCAAATTTTCAACTTAAAACAGATTTTTGAAAAATGTAGAGTACTTGGATTTGAGACTCACAATCTTTTTACTGATTTTAGAACAGCATATGATTGTATTAACAGAGAACTCCTCATAAAAGCTATGCATGAATTGAAAATTCCAGAAAAACTTACTTCATTTGTAGCCCTGACTTTCAAAGAAACCATAATTCAAGTATGCATAGTGTGATTACACAGAACAACTTGAGGTAAAAAATTGAGTGCGATAGGGGGATGCATTGGCATGCCTCCTGTTTAGTACTGCACTAGAAAAAGTTATTACAGACTCAAAGATCAATATTAGTTCAAATACTGGCTTATGGTGATGGCACTGGCATTATTGCCCAAACCGCACCGGCTCTCAAACAGGGATTTATGGCATTAGAACAAAGGGCTAACAGAATTAATTTATTTGTAAACGAAAATAAAATTAAATGTTTACCTTGCTTAAATTCTGACTTACAACTTAGTCACTTCGAAATTGACAACTAAAAATTTGAAAAAGTTAACAGTTTTACTTATTTGGGAACAGCGATAAATAATAAAGATGTGCTGGCCCCAGAAATAGATAGAAGAATCATGACTGCAAACAGATGTTTTCATGCCCTGAGGAGTTATTTAAAATCCAGCTTTCTTAAATTACAAACTAAATTGTTTCTTTACAAAAGTCTTATAAGATCTGTCTTCACTTTTGCACCAGAGACTTGGGCATTGACTTTACATGATGATGAAGCTCTGGGAATTTTAGAGTGAAAGATCTTATTTTGCATTCTTGGTGGGGTCCAAGCAAATGGATCATGGAGAAGATCTAGTTTAGAACTCTATAAAATTTACAAACAACCTGATATTGTAAAATGCGGCAAATTACAGACACTTAAATGGGTTGGCCATTAGGCTAGTATGAATGAAGATCGATGCTGCAAAGAAAATCTTTCTGGCAAAGCCCCTGGGAAACAGACCTCAGGGCAGGCCCCTGCTAAGATGGATCGATTGTGCGAGAAAGATCTTAATATTTTAAAGGTTAAAAACTGGAAAACAGTTGCCAAAAGTAGAGATGCCTGGAGAAGGCCAGGGCCTGCCCAGCGCTGTCGAGCCATTGAAGAAGACTATTATGTAGATATTTGCATTGCATTAAATGTGTTTGTGCAAAGATGTATTGATCATTTTGGATTAATTAATCTCGAAGGACTGCAGATGGAAAAAGAGAATCAACGACCTAGTTGGCCCGAGGTAAGCATCTTTTGTTTTACCATGATTAATTAGTTGAATTTAAAATAACACAATAATTTTTTGTGGCTCCAAAACATGGAGCCACTGGGTTGAATTTGAATTGAAATTTAAGAGATTTTGGTTTAAGCAAAAATGAATCTAGAAAAATTAAAAAAGAAATGAGCTGCTATAAGAGCATTAGTTATGAAGCTAATAAATAAGGTAGAAACAGAAATTGCTGCTAATGAGGGGGACAAATGTGTAGTTGAAGAAATGGTTGCTCAGTTAATTAGTAAAGACGAACTAATTTTAGCGGATGAAGATATTGAAAGTTTAATCGATGTAAAGAATTTAGAAGATGAAATAATTTCTAGAAAAGAGTATAAAGATAAAATTTCTTGTTTGGAAATTGCACATGAAAAGATATTTAGATACTGAGCCACATAGTGCTAATTCTACTTCATGTGGAAACCGCAAAACAAAATTAAACTCCCAAAAATTAGCCTTGGACACTTTTTCAGGAAAAGATGTGTGCAGTTAGCCCCGGTTTTGGACATGATTTAAGACAGCTACAAACAAAAACGAAAGTCTACATGCAGTAGATAAATTTAATTATTTAAAGGCAATTCTTACTTCCGATGCAGAAATTGCAACACAATGATTAACAGCAGAAAATTACGAGAAGGCTGTTAAAATATTAAAAGATTGCTTCAGATGCAAGGAACAAATAATAGATTCCCTAATGAATAATTTGTTAACCCTGTCTTCAGTTAAAAGGTCTTGTGATGTGACAGCACTTCGAAAATTATATGACCGTTGTGAAGTACAAATTAGAGGAGTAGAATCGTATAATATTTTGCTAGATTCGTATAGTACCTTATTATATCCGATATTAATAAAGGTGATGCCGAATGATTTACCTCTAGAATTTAATAGGAAATATGAAGATGATAACCAGACAAAAATTACAAATTTGCTAAATTTTCTAAGAAAAGAAATAGAAAGTCAAGAGCAAACCAGATTTTAATTAAGCCAACTGATTCTGAAATTACTGAAAGGAAATCTCACTTTGAAAACAAGTGACAGTTTCGAGAACGCTTTTGAGACAATGAAAGAAATGGGGATTATTATAAGAATTGCAAGATTCCTTCAGCGACAGCGTTAAACACATCTCTTTCCAATAGCCATTTCTTCTGTTCTAAAAATCATACTTCAGAATTATGTCAAAAATCTGTACCAGAAAAAAAGGAAGCATTAAAGAGAAGTGGGAATTGTTTCATGTGGCTTAAAAGGTATCATTTAGCTAGGGAGTGTAAATCGAAACTAACCTATTGCATTTGTATTTAACGGCATCATACATTGATACACAAAGACGAAACGAACACACAACACAAAAGGCCCATTCAAGGAGCAGTTCTATCTTTTGTTTCGGATTATGGAACAATAAATCGTTTCTTCTGCAGACACTTAGATCTCAAATTATAAACACAGACAATCGGTGCCAGCAGAGTTTTGCCCACTGTTAGATTTAGAACTGCAGTGAACATTTATTATGGAGGATATCTGTAAGAAATTAAAACTACCACTCATTGGAGAGGAAAAAATAAAAATATTCTCTTTCGGGTGCACAACGTTTGAAGCGCCGAAGGTGAAAAGAACCAGTCTCATTTTGCGTATTTCATACGAAATCAAAATAGAAGCTTTAATTAACTCCTGTCATTAATAGATCATGTACTCATGCCCTAGAAATGAAATGATTAATTTTATTAAAAAATCAGGGAATACAACTTTCTGATGAATAAGGACAGGGAAATAAAATGATGAAAATTTCTTTGCTGACAGAAGACAATTTTTATTGGAAAATAGTTACGGGTAAGGTTCACAGACTGTCCAGTTCCTTAATAGCTGTTGAAACATAGGACCATTAGTAGAACAGAAAGGGCTTACGGTATTTCATCAACTAATGTAAATACTATGAAGGTTGAGGTTCACAATAATGAAGATAAACAGAATGAATCGATGTCTATTTTGCTGAAGAGTCTCTGGGAGGTCGAATCTATGGGGATAAATTACAATTCTCATAAGGAACTCAAATTAGAAGATACTTCAGTTTTTGAGAATTTCAAAAGGTCTATGAAATTGGAAAACAATCATTACATTGTTCGCCTTCCCTGGTATCATAATGCAAATAAACTTTGAAATAATTTAGAGACTGCTAAAATTAGATTCAAGAGTTTAACTCGTTTCAGAATAATCAATAATTCTATGACAGATATCACGAAGTAATTGATAAATATTTAAAGGAAGAAATCGCTGAAGAGACTAACATTGAAATAACACTAAAAACTTATTTTATGAAACATCAAGCCCTTATAAGAGAAAATAAAAAAACTACAAAACATAGTGTGGTTTTTGATGCTTTGTCACATTCAGAGAATTGTTTGTCACTAAATGACTGTTCACATTCAGGTCCAAAGATGTGTCCGGACATACTGGAATTGCTCCTTAAATTCCGTCAAAATCGAATTGTGTTTACAGCTGACATTGAGCAAGCATTCTTGCAGATTTCTCTTGCCAATGAAGACAGAAATGCAGTAAAGTTTCTATGGAATGATGGCGAATTAAATGTTACCACAGTAAAGGACGACATAACAAAGGTAATTTTTGGAGCAACAGCTAGACCGTTTCTTCTTAGAACAACTCTTAATGTACACACTGGGAAGTGCAAGTCACAGTATCTGAACGTATTTTCTATGCTAACTGAAAACATGTATATTGACATCTTAATCGCTAGAGCAAATGAAGAATCAAAAAGCATTCGAGGATTCAGAACATATTAAACGCCTAGTGAAAAAAGGTAGATTTAATATGCAAAAGTGGAAAACAAATGAAGAGAGTTTACAAAAACTATGGAATGAAGTAGATTTTGCACAAGACTTAACTTATTCTAAAGTATTAGAGTATACATGGAATAGGTCAAATGATACACTTTTGACAGAAATTGAAAATTTGGTAAAAGATGCCAAAAGGATAGATAACATACCAACTAAAAGAGAAATCTTAAAATTTACAGGAATGCTTCTTTGATCCACTGGGGTTTTTAAATCCATCCACAATTCGAGCTAGGATTTTATTGCAAGATTTATGGGAACAAAAGATAGCATGGGACACAGAAATAACAGAAAATCTCAAAGAACTGGTGAAGCTGGTGTGATAAATTAGCTCCCTTTTCTAATTTGGAAATACCAAGACATCAGTTTGCAGGTGCTGGGAAAAGAGACACGAAGGATGTTTTACAGTTACACTGTTTCAAAGACACGAGTCAGAAGGCTATGGGGCTGTTTCGTATTTTCATTATTCGAGAACTGGAGTCATTCAAACAAGCTTCATTACATCAAAATCATGAGTAGCACCTTTGAAAAAATTATCACGTCCCAGACTGGAATTGATGGGTGTCTTGATAGGCTCCTGCTTGTAAAAATATATCCAAAAAGAAACTTCAGGACATTGATTTAATTGCACATATGTGGACTGACTCTAGTATAACATTAGACTGGATTCGAAGTGATGCGAAAAGATGGAAGCCATTCAAGCGAAACAGAGTGAAGGAATAGAGAAGAATTCAAATGTATTGAACTGGAAGTATACCCCTGGCGAAGGTAGCCAGCTGACTTGCTAACTATACGTGAAAATGTCAAACATCTGAAACAGCATAGCATATGGTGGAAAGGGCACACATTGTTAAAAGAAAAAATGGAACACTGGCCAAAACTAAATTTAAGTTCCATGAAGAACCTCGAAGATTTCAACATGGAAGTGAGAAAAACATGGAAGGAAGCATTCGTAAATTCATGCATACCTTCTGAAGATTTATTTAAAGTCCAAAATTACAGCAATTTAATATCGAATTTAGCGAATTAATGCATGTTAAGTTTCATTAACAACGTCAGAAATACCTCGAAATTATCTGGATATTAGAAGGTTACTGAACTGGAAATAGAGGAAACTTATCAAATGTGTTCAAGAGCGAAATTTTCCAAATGAAATACGTGCATTAAGGAAAAATGAGCAGTTAAGTTCAAAATCAAAACTGAAGTCTCTCAATCCATTTGTAAGCAAAAATGGTGTAATTTGTGTTGGTGGACGATTACAAAATTCAAATTTGGATTACAAACGAGCATATCCAATCGTGTTGCCTGACAAAGATCATTTCACTGATCTAATTATTCTTCACAGTCATCAGGTGGTAGGGCACTGAGGAACAGCGGACACTTTAAATCAAATAAGAGAAAAATTTTGGTTGCTGAAGGTTCGTAGGAAAATTAAAAGTGTTCTTCACAATTGCAATGCCTGCAAAATATTTCGCACAAAACCTGTAATGCAAGATATGGCACTCCACACAATAGACAGATGCTGAGAAACCTTCCCATTTTAAAACTTCAGGGTAGATTACACTGGTCCATTGTACATAAAAAAAGGAAGAGAATTATCTAAGACATACGTTTCACTGTTTATTGTGCTGTAATTAAAGCTGTGCATTTAAAACTTACAGCTGACCTTTCCACAGAAAAATTTTTGCTTGCAATTGGATGGTTCGTAGCAAGAAGAGGTTTGTGCTGAATAGTGTGTACAGACAATGCCAAAACCTATAAAAGACCAAAAAAAGAATTACAGTTATTGAACCAGGTGATGAAAGACAATGAAGTTCAAGATGAGTTCTCTAAACAAAAAATAAAATGCAAATTTATAATTGAGAGGGCAGCCCGGTGGGCAGTCTTCTGTATGCATATGGTTCAGGCTCTGAAAACTCTTTTGAAGGACATCCTTGACACTCAGGGAATTAGAAAGAGTCATAATAGAAGTGGAAGATATATATTGAACTCCAGAACTTTTAACATTTATACACACGGATCTAGAAGAGCCAAAATCTTTTGACTCCTGGTCACTTCTTAATAGGAAGGTGGTTACTATCATTGCTACAGGGAAGATTTAAATTAACTTCAACAAAGGAGAATCTTGTATGTCGATTTAGACATCAACAAATACTGGTAGAGAGAATATGAAAAAACGGAGACAGGATTATTTGATGAATTTAAAATCTACTCATCACTCCTAACTGGCAAAAATTGACAGTTGTTTAAAAAAAAGAGCTGTTGCATTAGTGCATGTAGATAAAATTCCAAGGTTAATGTGGAAGATTGGTATCATAATGGAGACCTTTCCAGGAAGAGATGGCAAGGTGACAGTCTCTGCTGTCTGCCTGTCTAATGGCCATATGATTAAAGGACCAGTTCAACTAGTATATCCAGTGGAACTGGACTGTAATAAGGACAACTGCTTTCTGGGACGGAGGATGTCGCAACTCAACTGCTGTTGTGATCCAGTGTTGCTGTCTGATGTCATTACAAACTATGAACTCACGGGCAGATCGCTCGAGAACTCTGAAGGAAAAAGTTGCACGCTATGTTGTGCAAGAATTTTAAACCTTTTTTTAAGTATCTGTTAATATTATGTAGATATGTGCATTGTATTAAACGTGCCTGTGCAAAGATGTATTGATCATTTTGGATTAATTAATCTTGAAGAATTGCAGATGGAAAAAGAGGTTCAACGACACAGTTGGCCCAAACACATACCTCCTTAGAACAAGATAAACATCTCCTGTTTTACCTTGATTAATTAGTTGAATTTAAAGTAACATGTGTAAATAAAACAGTTATTTTAAACTCAAAACGGTTTAAATAACTTTTTGAGCATATAATAATCAAAAAGCTGATGCACCTTAAAAGCGATTTTTCTCTGGAGTAACCGAGGTTCCTGCATGTCACTGTCAAACACTGCTGGTTAGGAACGTGCACCATAGTAATTGACAATACACTGATTAACATTGGTCACGACCACATTTTTCAGTTTTTCAGTGATCGTGGGGCGTTAACATTTTTCTGTCTGACCAAAACAATAAAGTGAAGCATCAAGACTTGTTTATTTGGAGTGGAACTGTTGCAAATACTTGTTTTCTTTCACTGGCAAAGCAGCAGGGAAGGGAGAAAGAATTAAGATTCCGAGGATGCACTTTTCCTTAGCTTTCCAATTTGATCTAGCTTGTTATTATATTTTTGCAGGGTATTATTATTATTATTATTATTATAGCTAGCATATAAAAATGAAAGTGTGAATTTTTGGTTATATCAAAAAGGTTTCTTATTCGGCTGCTGCAGCAAGATCTTCAACTGAAAGGATATTTCAATGTCAGTCAATCAGAAAGTGAAACTTTCTGCAAAAAAAAAAAAAAAAAAAAAAAAAAAAAAAAAAAAATGCATAAACATAGTCGTCTGAAAATTACGGGAGGAGTATGGTACTGGAAAGCAACAGTATACTACATAAACAACAGAAAAAGAAACTGTGTCAAGCTATTCTGCAATATCTCTCATTACCTAATTTTTATGAAGTCAGGCGAAAAACAGAGCAGTTAATATATAAATTCCTTACAAAACCTAGCCTTACTTACTGAAGGTGAGGGTTACATAAATCAATCTCTTATTACTGACCAGACTTCTTGTTTATGATAATGGAATTTAGATAAATTGTTATATAATGTGAATTTAGAATAAAATATTAATTTTTTTTAGAACACTGCTTGAATTTTTACAAAAGCTAAATTTGCACTCTCTGTAGTTTGTAAAAGAGGTAAAGATATAAGATCATTTTGTGAAAGAAGTCAAGATATTGCTACATCTACTTCTATATCTAAGTTCCACCCACTGACTGACTTGCACTATGTTGTGAATATTAAGCGAATTTTGATGGTGCCTATCATGTAACTTGTAAAAGATATAAAAAATTATCATAATTATGCAACGTACAAGCTTAAAGACGTTGGCAGGTGACAGCCGTTTTCTTATGAATATGTTGTAACATTATGCTTATCCATTACTTGCAACAAATTACTGTTTGGCAATATTATCCAAAATAGTTAATGGCAAAATATGTACCTTTCCAATTAATGGAAATATGTGAAGAAATCGTAATAAATAAAAGTGGCATAACAAAAGTTCTCCATTGCGATGACAATGCCTCAAGCATCAATATTCCAACAGCTAACAAAATCCGCAGCATGGTTTTTAGATCTAGAAAATATCACTACCGATAGTGAAGAAAGTGACAAAGAGATTATTGAGGAAAAAAAATGATTTTAATGAATAGTTTAGTGGGAATTCTCAACACTTCAGTTTCAGGGCTTGAACAATGGAACTTTTTAATTGAAAATGAAATTATGCCTATTGAAGAGTATAAAAATGAGCTTAAATAATTTAAAAGAAATATTTCATAAAACAAACAAATAAATATTGAGCCGTTTCTGTAGTTTTATTCTGTGGTTCTAAATGCTTCATTGCTTCTACAAGCAACCATTTCAAATTTCTACATGTCATCGTAGCAGATTTGAACTGATGAACTAAAAATCTAGAAATTTCCAAAATGCGGAATTACCGAAGTCCCAATGGTTCCAGATCTTGGACTTTGTACTGTAGTAGCAATATCACCACATTTAGTAAAGAGAAGAGATTGGAAGGAAATATACATCCATATTTAATAGTTTTCTTGGAGGAAAATCTAATGAATATGGCCAAGTTTACTAAGAAGAGGAATGACTTCATGGAGGATTTCCTAAAAGAAAATGGCTCGTTTAGGAATGACTTCATGGAGGACTTCAACATTAGGCAGCTTCATGCTATGTTTAGTAGCTTTGATTATGGTTTTGCGGCGGACCGATCTCGAGAACAACTCCACCATCGCAAATTTGAAAGAGTTACAATTCTTGAACCTAGCGCAATGGAGCTCTTTTGGGTTAGCGGTAAAGAATTCAACTCCCAGTAAATTGACCCAAGATCGAGTCCCGCTCATGCGACGCAGCACTTCTCACTGGCGAATATAGATGGCGACACGAGCAAGCAACTAACCAGGCTTCACCGAACCACGTGATCACCACAGTTTTAAATAATAAGCAGTTTGAAACAACATAAGGAAAACAAGGAAGCACATGTAAATAAAAAAAATAATTTATCCTTTTACATGTCGCAGTATCCTTCAAGTAGAAACTATAAGCAAAATATATACACTTTTAGAGAAGCAACAAAATCATCATTTAACTACATACACAGAAACTATGATTGTGAATTAAAAATTAAGAAGATTAGTAAAAAGCTATGATAGAATGAGAAGAAGATAGGAATTATAAAACAAATAGGAAATGATCCATTACAAAAATGGTTTGGTTTATGTAATTATGGCAAAGCACATGAGGGCTACCTGCCTAAGAAGAGGGGTGCCTTTGTGACAGACTTCTTAAGGACACTGATTTGTATTCATATTAAACATGGGGGAAACCACGAAAACGCCCATGCAGCCAGCCTGTCCGCCGAGATTTGAGTCCTGGATTCAACTAAAAGTGTTTACTGACTTTTCTCATTTGGCCACTAGAAAACCCATTACAAAAATGCAACAGTGATGTCATACCTATAAAAATCTAGCTTGACTGCGATTTCATATATTCCAAAAGAAACAAGGGAACATAAAAACTTAGGAGAGTGTTTTAATTTTGTCGTAATTTAGTACCTTAAGATTATTTTACAAAAATTTTATACACAATGAAAAAGATTTAATGTTTGAAAAACAATTTTAGCAATGATGAAGAAAAAAGTACATTAAAAAAACAGCAAGGAAACTCTCATAACATGTTAAACAAAACATTTTAATAAAGCTAATTAAGTATCATATGCTAACAAATATCTCAGAATTCATTTATAATATGTATACCTTCTTTTCACTCATGGAGAAGGTAAGAACAGAAAAAAGTTTCAAGTTCTCAAATACAATTTTTGAGAAAAGGAAAATACTGCTATTTCTGAATTCTCATTAAGTGAAAATGCATGATCTACTAATGACAATACTTATCTAGAAACAGTGAATATTAACTATCAATAATAAAAGTGTCATATGTATGTTGAATATGTGTTATCAGTAATAATTTAGGTTTTCCTGTACCTGAAACCTTAGCTCAGAAGAATATGAAGTGGAAATTAATGTATTGATAACATCTCTTCTAGTAAGAGCTGCACTGTCTGATGAATGCTTTTGTTCATCCTATTAGAAAATAAAACTATTAATAAAGAGAAAGGTATTGAGTCTAGATAACACAAATAAAATCAATAAGTAAACATTTCTACAAATAATTAAAACAATATGTATGGTTACACATAAAATCTTGCATTCAACTTAAAATGCAGAGAAATCCATTACATGTTATTTTTGTATTTATGCACGCAAAGTTCTTTTGAGATTCGAGAAACGATAAAGCTTCCAATTTCTAATCCATTATATGTTGTTTTTGTATTTCTGAAAGCAAAGTTCTTTTGAGATTCAAGAAAGGAAAAAACTTCCGATTTCTATTCCTGGCCAATGCCTGGGATAGGAAGAAGGGTACAGACATATTTTCATTAAACTTTTTCACATTCTTTTGGTTTCTAAACTCTCATTACTGAAGAATCTAAAACACATAAATTGTGAAGATAATTCTTTTTCAATTCTATTTCTGAGGAACTGTGCTTTGCTTTAGATTATTACAGCAGTGTATCCCCTGTTGTGATTTCCAGTACTGCGCAATAAATTATTGTCAAGATCATTTTAATTTTAGAGTTTTCCACGAAATTTTGAAGTGATCCAGCAAGTTGACCCAAAATAGCTATGATAATTCACATTCAAACACTGGTGACAGATGAAGAAAAACTCTAAATAAAAAAAGAGTTAATGCAGAAAATTTTTGCAGAAGTAAAAAAGGGGCTAATAAATAACAACAATATGTCAAATTGTACAGCATCTCTAACTTACTGAATTTTTTATTGAGAGAATACATACAATAACTAAGAACTATAGCATTCACAATTTCAAATAAAATGTACATGCTGAAAGATGGAAATGCAATCATTCATTTTTGGCAATACTGCTAGAGAATATATATAATGATGTACTAAAACTGGTGCCATAATGGAAGAAATGTCTTAATAATTACAGTTTCAATGCTGAAAAATAGCTAAGCCATATAGTTTCCCTTTTGTGTTTTATTCAGTCTCTATTAAACATTCAACCAATAAAAAATTAGCATGCATAGCATTTGATACATCTTCATATCATGTAACAAAACATTGCGGAATATAATACTTCTAAAAAAGTTACACAGAGAAATATTTGTTAAAGACTTTTTAGAATTATGTTATAAGGTAATCTGAAAAACATTCTGAATGTATTTTTATTAAAATCTCATTATGATGGATCAATTTCACAGTATTCGGTTGCAAAAAAATTTAATGAACTAATTAAAAGAAATCTCAAATTTTGAACATGTTTATCACCTTTTATGAGCAGAACTAAAGAAAATCAAAGGAATGCTTAAAAAGGTGATATCTGAATTCGTTTTACTAATAAGTAATGTGATCTATGCATAATTTGACCCAAAATCTGCTTGTAACAGATATTCTGATAGTCTTGAAAAGAATGTGGATGAACCTGTTTTCTGTGGATGGAGTTTGCCATTCTAACAGTTGCCAAATGATTGTGTGCATTTCACAGAAATTCAGGTTTAGCATGTATTTGTGGCCAAAAATATGTCTAAAAAATTTCAATAAAGTTTTTTTTTCTTTTATAATTCACTGTAAGTGTCAAGTACCAGTCTTCCTCATGCTTACAAGTCAATTCTGAAGTTTGCACAGGCCAAGGTTTTTTAAAATTTGTTGGATCCAAGAAATCTAAAACTATGGTTTAAACAGAATTACAAGAGAACTCTTTATCAGTAGCTAT
Organism: Stegodyphus mimosarum; assembly: GCA_000611955.2. Lineage (NCBI taxonomy): Eukaryota > Metazoa > Arthropoda > Arachnida > Araneae > Eresidae > Stegodyphus > Stegodyphus mimosarum. The sequence goes on from KK115731.1 coordinate 319,012, forward strand.
TCTTTAAAAAGAAAAATCTGATGTGTACACTACGACTTCCTTGTATGGAATATTATATGCATTTTTTCTCGACACTCTGTCGCAAGCTTCACTTAGCAGCGTTGCATCTCATTCATTTTATAACCCAGAATGCACAAAAAAAATTATATCATCTGAAGAATTATCTAATCGTTGCCACATGTTTCACACAATTCAAATACTATAATAAATATAAAACGATGTATAAACGAAATTAAACAAAACAACAACAACAACAACAAAAAAAAAAAAAAAAGAGGAAGAAAGAAAGTTTTTCACAGACAATTCAGTATTCCTCTTTCAATTAATTCAGTTCTCACTTCACGACAAGGCAAAAATACATAAAAACTCAAAATATATATATTAAAAATTACGAAGTAAATCTTAAACACTGATTCCTTTGAATAAATTCTAGACTGGCATGATTTAATTTGCAAAAATAAAAGAAGGCATTATCTTTGTTGTTGTGAAGCTTAGTTTCTCTAGATTGGCAACAAATCCACTCTTTTCCCGAGTTTCAAATGTAAACAAATATGGCTACCATGGGAAAAATTATTAGGCTTAGCTGCACTTAAACAACTTTTAAATTGTTGATAATTCTACAAATTCCGCATGCAGATTTACTAAAGGAATAAAAACCTCAATTGGATGACAACATAATTAAATCATTTTTAAAGCAAAAAATGCACAATTTACCAACATAAGAATAAAAAACTAGGTTGACTGAGTTCATTAACAGAGTAAGTATATATATATTTAGACTAAATCAAGGTCAATGGCTCACAATCACCCACTGAGTGTTCAAATTAGTAGTTGGTCGAACCGCCTCTGGCGGCAATGCATGCTTGAGTTTGTGTAGGCAAGGAGTAGTAGAGGTTTCTTATGTCAGTCCTGCGACACATTCTGCCAGGCATTCACCAGTTGTCACTACAGATCTGCAATATTTTGTGGTGCCCGAATCTGGCAGCCTACCATATCCCAAACATGCTCGATTGGTGAAAGGTCTGATGACACTGCTGGCCAAGGAAGTAAGGTCTTCGATATCATAGCAATGGTATCTTTAGTTGCTTCTTTACAGAATTACAATGGCAGCAACAATAAAAGATAATTTTTCCGCCTCTGTTACTGGTTTTATACTTTGCGACTTTCGCACTAGAAATGCACGCTATGACAATTCCTGTTCATTTGCCTTGAAACTTTGAATGTTCGATCAAGATGTTTTTGCATACTAAATTTCGTCACAATTGTAAAAGTCCTTCTCGGTGCTTCGATTTTTTTTTGCAAAACAGTGTATATACTTTTGGTATGGTCGATTGCAACTAAAATAGGAGGTGCACAATCTACATGTTATAGCAGTCCTATATACAAAACTTCAACATTCTAAGGCTACTCATTTTTGAGTTATGCGAGATACATACGTACGCACGCACAGATGCTACATAAAAATCTCTTCAGAATGCATTTTATTCAGTTCTGTAATTTTTTTTTTGGGGGGGGGGAGTCCTTTATTCTGTCCTTACGTTGATATCACGAAAAAAACTTCATTAAATTGCATTCAATAGTGGTCAGAATGGATATTTTTGTTGAAATATGATACCCGAAATTTTTCACAATTACAATACTTACTTTTACTTTGTACATGGAAGTAAAAAGAATGAGGATTGCCTACTTTTATGAAAAAATATCTTTGAATGACGAACTTTTAAGGACTGCTAGAGCTCATTACATGTGCAGCAGAAGGTACGTCGCTAAAAGGGTAACAAACTCAACACAGACTATCTGCCCTGGAAATATAGCCTTTACAGAGGACTTTCCAATGGTAATCATGTTATTGTAGCATCAAACATAAAGAAAAACATTAAAATGCTATAGTAAACAACTTATTTCATTAGGAACTGTATCCATTACAAAAATACCTGCTTCTAGCATTTTTGCTACTTGGCCACTTGTTGCTCCTTTACATGAGTGAATATTACCAGTGTACACAAATTTAAAATCATGACCAGTAGACCAAATTATGTATTATTAAACTCATTATTTTATACAACTAATAAAGAAAATAAACTTGCAAAATACATACTTCTCGTAAAAATATAATTATTTTAATGAATAAAATATTTTTTATCACACTGTAACAAACAAATTGCTTACAGAAACAGCTTCAAAATCAGATATTATCAGTCAATAACTTTGGCACTTAAGTAACAATTGTACATTTGCTATTTGTTTCAAAAGTTAAATCTTACCTAAAAAAATTGCAAAGTTCTTAGTAATATTTATTTCCCTCATAATTAGCCCAAGATTTCAATAAAAATTTCTCATAAAAATATTATAAAGCACAGTTCCATGCAGATTAACTCATGCTAGAGAAGCATACTTATGACTAAATAAGCGTAATCATACAACCTGCACCATTTTCTCCAGTATTTTCACCAAACTTTCAATTCCAAAAAATCTTGCTTCTTCCAAAACACCTAACATACAGATAAGTAAAGCTGTGATAAAATATGAAAAAGTAGCATACAAAGATATACTAAAATATTTCAATATTTCTAATATTGAAATAAATATACAAAGTTTCTCAAAACGAAAGCTGGGGATTTATAGAAATACATTATTCCAAAAATAATAAACACTTCGGTGAAAAAGGAGGTGCATAATTAGATGTTATAGCAGTCCTGTACACAAAATTTCAAAGCTCTACAGCTAATCATTTTTCAGTTATGCGAGATCGATTTTCAGTTATACGTATGCACAGATGCCAAGAAAAAGTCCCTTTTGAATGCACTTTGGAAAAAAAGAGTCCTTTAATCTATCCGAAATACACAGAGCATGAGAAAAAATTGCCGAAATGAATTTGGGAATAGTCAGAATGGATATTTTCAATAAAATATGATACTGAAATTTTTCGCGATTACAGTACTTCCTTTACTTCGTACAAGGAAGAAAAAAGAGTATGCAGATCATACAATTATTATTAATATTAATTTTCTAATTAATTACACTATTATTAATTTTCTAATTCTTTAATTCTTTTTCAAAATAAACTCTGATTCAAAATTTTGTGAAGACAAAATCAGAGAGCCTATGAATTTTGTACACAAACCAGTTTTGCAGGAAAATTATATGTAAGTTTTAATTGATTATTATTTTTGTCTTACACTGTATTATAAAATGAAAATAATCACAGTTTTATGAAGTTTATAAAACTCTGTTTTATTAAATAACATTATACGAATTTTCCAATGTGGTTAAAGCTTGTTGATTTCAACACAGCTAGACAGTTATAATATATACATCACAGAATTCTGGAAAAGATTTCACAACATAAATAAAATACATGTAACTAAATATTACCTTGGGGATTTGTACTTTTGTCAAGAATCAGTTGCCCATGCCTTAAATAATTTAGAATGGGCTCAAAATAAACAGGACTTCGATCAATAAGAAAGGCACCAATATTATCAACAGAGCTTGGGCATAATAAAGCGCTGCCTTCAGATGCTATCATACATGCCAGCATAGAATTAGGCTCTTTTGTTGTCAGCGTGCTTCTGTTAAAAAAAAAAGTAAAAAATATACTACATTAATTGGACAAAATTAATTCAGATTATTTTAAATGCATAACACACTTAAGGTATATGATGGAACAAGTTATTTGTCAACCAGAAAGTAATCAGTCCACCATCCTGCTTAAGATTTTGATAGGACCCTCAAATGTCCTTCCTACTAAACGATATAGAGCTCTTAATTGCTAAATCAAAATGGATCATTAGCCCCTGAATATGTATAATTTTGCAGTAACTCATAAAAAGAGTATGTATAAAGAGCATGTAAAACTATATGTATAAAGAGTATGCAAAAAGATAGGTATAAAGATCGTATCAGGAAAACATCAATATAATTCCATTTAGATTTTATGAATTCACACATTTAAAATTTAGGCTAATTGGAAACCACCCAACATAACATTTTACTGATGAAATCAAGCATTATGCAAATTTTTGGCTTTGCATATATAGACAATATTCTGACTTCAATCTATGATCAAAACTCCTAGGAAAATCACTTAACTAGCTTTTTCAAAACTTTCTGGATTTGAATAACCTAATAATTGCTCTGAAAGTATATCTGGCTAGAAAGTTTCCTTTTGGACTGATTTCTTTACTGCAGATCATGTTAAACTATCGACTTAAAAAATTGACATAATTTTATATTATATATATAAGAAGAAACAGTCGATGCTGTTTATGCCGATTTCTAAGAATTAAGAGTTTATGTTTTCACCTAACACTGCACAGTTGCAGGCTCCTCTGCATACAATGATAAAGAGATGAAAAAAAGCAATAAGTGGCAATCAACTGTACTTTCATGTAGATGCTTCAGATTTTGCAATCGGGTCACTATTCTATCACGTGATACTGACTCTGGCATTTCTTATGAAGAAATTCAGCCGAACTAAAAACTACTCTGATTGTTATATAGAGAGTTCTGTAGTGCTTATACTGTCAGAAAGCACTTCTGAAACACACTAAAAGTTCAAATTAAGCCCCAGTTGCACACCACCTTCTGAAACTGAGAAAGGTTTCCCCAAGATAGTTACAGCAAATAAAGCTACATACCTTGTACATACCTAGTTCACATGACATTTGAAATAGCAAAAGCATGAACAATGCAACTGCTTATCCCCCTTCTTCACATTTAGTTCACAGCTTACAGAACTCAGTATACCTGCCTAGAAAACAGCAGCTGGTATTTTTTGTGTCCCAGCAATTGATAAAATTTACCTCATTACATTACGACAATATCATCAGATGGCATCACGATGTTTCACTCAACCTCACATTTAAGAGTAAAAACCAGCTTCATAATTTTAATGTGCATTTTGTCTGCCCATAAACAAAGGATTCCACCTCTACACTCACAACTACATTTTCTGTCAAGCAATCAAAATTCACCATTAAAGTTAAATAATTTTTTCTTTGACAAATACCAGATTCTCTTATATGGAACTCATTCATCTTCTGTCACCATCAAATGATGATTATTATTACTTGATAATAATCGACAGGCTTACTTGATAATCAGATACTATATCAATCACAGATAATGTGAATTTTTTAACTGCAAATTCTATGTATGCACAAAGATTTTCATTCAATATCAACAATCATCAACATGTGACCAAAGTTAGCAGTTTAAGAATATTCTGTTTAACTCTCCGAGTGCCATGACTGTTTATATCAAGTAATGAAATTTGTTGTCATTTCGTGTACATTATTTTATTTAAAAACAACTAGTCCTACTGCATGGAAGGTTATGGAAGAATGAAATAAGGAATTATACAAATATAGCTAATAAATGCTGTTTAAATACAGGTATTGACCTTGAAGCTGCAGTACATGATGACCTACTTACAAAGGGGATTATCCCTCAGTAAGTAGGTTATCACTTATTAATACATGGTCATCCCTCTGTATTATGAAACAAAGCTTGCTGATATTCAAAAGGAATCAACTGCTAAACTGAAATCATCTCATTCTGACAGGAAAGAGTTATGTTCAAAAATTGATGAAAAAAAGAAGTTTGAGAAAAAGAAGTACACAGTCAACATCAACTTTTAGGAAACCTTAACTGGATAAAAAGAAGAAACTTAAGAGCAAATTACCACCAAACAAGGATGACAATGATGATCATAAATCACATAGTGAAGACAAGGTCTAGATCAAGTAAAAAATCCTTATCACCAACTTCAGAAAAGTAGTCAGTTTCCAAAAGCCCAAGATTATTTACGAAATGTGTTAACACCATAATCACTATATAGGAAGATAGTGATAATGATGTTATTACATTTTGCACTACAGATGAGAAAAAAAAGCAAGTACAGAAAGTTGGCGAAGAAAAGGCAACTGCAACAGGATGTTGTAGGTTCACACTGATGACATGCGAAGTGACGCTAAGAGAAACATCTTGAAAGTACAAAAACAAAATAGGAAGAAATTTAACAAGAACAGAAAGAAGCCTAAACCAAATGATAGAACTGATGTTGAAAAAGTCATATGGCACAATGGACCAAATAAGACATGCATCGTAGCTGACTGTATGAAGCCCTGTCCACTATCCAATACTGCATGGACTCTGTTATGGAGTCATGAACTTATTAGTTTCACCTAGTCTCCTTTTTTTTTCCCATTTAATGTTTTCAGATGCTGTAACAGATACTGAAGTTCTGGGTATAAGGTTGTCACTCGTAGAAAGACAGCTAAGAGATGCGGGGAGTGTTCCATCACTGATGACAGACGATGTTGGAATCATTGCTCTGGATGCCAGTACACCACCAATTCAGGACAGAGTGTCACCTCCTGTGAAGAGTGAGAAAGAGTACCATCCAGAAGGATGCTGGGTCATGTGCTAATGGCCTCAGAATAAATTGCTGCTGTTGTAGTTGAAACAAGTAGTATATGCCACAACAAGTTGAAATACACAGTCCAGTCACAATTATGTGACCATCTGTCAAAAGCCAGAATAACCACCTTTCGCAGAGCGGACTGCTGCGAGACGTGCAGGAAGAGAGTCACATAGGTCCCTGAAGGTGTTCTCTGGGATATTGAGCCATGCCGACTCTAATGCCGTGGCCAGCTGCGCTAGATTACGCGGTTGAGGATCCATGGCGCGAACAACTCGATCGAGATGGTCCCACAGATGCTCGATTGGGTTTAAGTCAGGTGAGTTTGCTGGCCAGGGGAGGACGGTAAACTCATCCTGGTGCTCTTCGAACCACGCACGTACACTGGCAGCTGTATGGCACCTCGCATTGTCCTGCTGGAAGATGCCATCATCCTGAGGAAAAACAATGCGCATGTAGGGGTGAACATGGTCCGCAAGGACAGATGCGTACTTGTATTGATCCATTGTGCCTTCCACAATGATCAGTGAACCTAGAGAATGCCAGGAAAACATTCCCCAGACCATAATGCTCCCGCCTCCAGCTTGGACCGTTCCGGCAATGGTTGCAGGGTGGTTCCTTTCAGAGGTTTCACGCCTTATACGCCAACGTCCATCTGTCCGATGGAGCATAAAACGCGATTCATCCGAAAACGCAACCTGTCGCCACTCAGTGGACGTCCAGCTGCTGTACTGGCGTGCAAATTCTAGCCTTCGCCGTCGATGAACAGCAGTCAGCATAGGTGCACGAACCAGGCGTCTGCTTCGGAGGCCCAGACGCAGCAATGTTCGCTGAATAGTACTTTGGGAGACACTTTTGGTAGCCCCTTGGTTCATTTTGGTGGTCAGTTGCTCAACGGTAGCCCGTCTATCTGCCCGAACGCATCTCCGCAACCGTCGTTCGCCTCTGTCATCTATGGCCCGTGGTGCACCACATTTGCCACGTCGCTGATTTTGGACAGTCCCATTTTGCCATGCACGGTACACTTTTACCACGGCGGCACGCGAACAGTTCACAAACTCAGCCGTTTCGGAAATGCTTCCACCCTTGGCCCGAAAGCCAATGATCATGCCCTTTTGGAAGTCGGATAAATCGCTTCGTTTCTGCATTACGCCAACGATTGAAATGTTTTCCGAAGCCCTCACACACCCTTTATATACGCTCAACTGCACTGTGCTGCCACCTGCCTTCTGTGATTGGTTATTTAACTCTGACATGGAAAGTACGTGGTAGTTACATTAATGTGACTGGACTGTGTATTTTACTGACTCTAAACTGTGTGTGCACACATTGCTTTGTGCATTTACTTCTTCCATGTATCCTCTATATATCTTAACCACCTTATTGTAAATAGTAACTCGTGTGTGCCCCCAAAGTTTGAGCTCTTATTCAAGAAATCTGGAAGATACCCCAATATATGCAATATTTTTTTATCATAATTTGAAGGGAGAAGACAACCATGAATTTTGTTTAGCAATTGCTGGGATGGTGGTAGATGCGGCTGGCTCATAAATATGATACGTAATAGATGGACAGAATTTGGAAAAACCATAAATAGCCGGGTTATCATCTCATATCTTTTAAAATATAGTTGATGCCAATCCATAGGCCATAAGATACTTAAATTATTTTTTAAATCATTATGGTATATTTTCTATCAGAGCAACCAGTTAGCCACTTAAACAATATATACATTTATAATATTTGCTGTTTGAAAACATGGTTTCTACTCAATGACTTTTCCAAACAATTTTGCAACTAGCTAAACTTTTGAACTACATTTACAGAATTTTGCAGTTTTATATCTGATGACGGCATCCGTCATCTCCGTACATAAACTATGGTTTATATTTACTGTATATACCAGCATATAAGTAAAACATTTTAGGAAAATAATCAAATTTTGAATTTAGGGATCTACTTGTACATGAAACCTACCAAAAGAAAAACATAATAAAAAGGAGACCCAAGGCAGTGCCACTGCCAGCAACCAACGCCACGTCGGTGAACTTGATTATTAAATATATTGTTCATACAGAAAAAACACAAAATTGTTTATTTATTTTTCCTATTTTTATTTAATCATCCCCCCTGCCATTTTATCATCTGGCGTCACAGACCAATTCAATCTGTACACCTGGCAGATGCCAGGTGCTCTTTATTTAATATAACCATTTCAAATAAGTAACTGTAACCATACCAAATAAGTCACTGATTACATCTTCTTTATCTCGATCATACACATGCTTTTTTACTTTTCCTGCTTTTTGTAAGGTCTGATTTATTGGAATCTACCCCAAAAAAGGCTCTTTTCAGAGCCACACACTCCCTGCAAAGAGTTGCATAAGGGGAAAAAAAAAAGAAAGAACGAAAGAAAACGTCTTACACCGCAAAATTCAAGCTGAAAGTAGCTTCATTTGTGGAAAATATGAACAACAGTGTTGTATCACGTAAGTTCGGAGAGAATAAGATGAAGATCTGCGACTGGAGAAAAATGAATCCATTTTGAAGAAAACCCCTATACCTAAAAAGGTCCTGCGTCATAGATTGGCATCCTCCCCAGAGGTGGAAAAAGTATTGACTGGATTCTAGACAATAGCAAGGTTATGTCAGAACCTGAAATGCAATACGTTTGTGAGCCATGAAACTCGCGAAAGATGAATAATTTGCTCATGTAAATAACTCTTTTTGTGCACAACAACATTGGCGAACAAGATTCATGAATCATTACAGACCATGTTCATGCCATCATACCAAAATTCCACAGAAATTGTTGAGTCACCTTGAAGAGAAATTAATAAACTTCCAAAAGTACATGATTGAAAAAAGAAAAATAATTTTGAAATGTCCCAAATAGATAACATGGATGAAACCCTTATGACTTTTGATTTCCCTGAAAATTTCACTGTTGACAAAAAGGGTGAAAAATAAATTCAAGTAAAAACGGCCAGGCATAAGAAACCTTGTTTCCCAGTACTTCTTACCTGTTTAACAAATGGCTATACCTTGCCACCCATCATTATTTTTAAGTGAAAAAATTACGGAAAAAGACAGCATATCCATCACATGCTCTTGTTTGCACCCAGAAAAATGACCGCATGGATGACACCCTAACGACTGACTGGTTTCAAAACGTATAGTGCAAAATACCAGGTGCACTTTAAAGGAAACCTTCCATTTTGATTTGGGATATGTTTTGACCACATTGTTCAGAAGTCGTAAAACGCATGCAGAAAGTTCAAAAACAACATTTTGTGATCCTAGAACAGCTAGCATCCCTTTTACAGCCACTGGATGTCAGCATAAGCAAGCCACTCAAGGTGAATATGCATAAGTATTGGGGCAGAATGGATACAATCCAATTTGCCTACTAAAACCAGAGGTAGCAATATTATAAAGCTGGACTTAACTTTAATTACACAGTGGGTGAAAGATGCTTAGGACATGACTCCAGCTGAAATGATAATCAATCATTTAAAAAGACGTTGCATTTCAAATAACTTCGATGGCACAGAAGATGATGCAAGCTATCCTAATGAGGATAACGACACTAGCTGTAATGAATCAAGTGATGAAATTTATGCCGACTTGCAATGACTGGAAAAAATTTCAAGATTTATATGACGATTCCGACTCTGAAGGATTCATATAAAATTCTTTGAAAATTTTGTACACATTTTAAATTTTTATCACGTGCTAACATGGAAATAAACAAAATTGCTAAATCGTGAGTGAAACTTTATCAAGAACATCAGCATGCTGTTTTCTCAGCAACTGCGGCACTGCTCATGCAACAAGTTTGTTTTTCCATAATTTTTCTCGAAAGTGGGGCGTCGACTTATTACGTGGGTATATACAGTAAAATAGAATTTAAATTTCGATGCAACCATTTCATTATCTTTTAACTAAATAAATTCTGCTTTATTAAATGGTATATTAAAAAGTTTATTCAGTTTAAAACTAGGATTTTACACATTTCTTTGCTTATTAATATACACATTTTTAAATAAACTCATTCCGCAGTTTTTCTTTTACATTTTTTCGATGCCATCAACAACTATAGAAGAGTAAAAATTTAAAACATGGATTTGAATTCTGAATTTAAGATATATATAGACATTTTAAAGATTTAATTGGAAAACTAATGCAATGATGGGTTGTAATTTAGCAAACTAATGGTAGTCTTTAAATCAAAATTATGAATTTATAGGCACATATTTACTGGTAGTGCAACCGTGTATTAATTACATCATTTAAATCACATGATCATCATTACATCATTTAAAATTCATGAACCAGATACACAAACCTGGTAGTTGCAAAATGTTTGCCTCCAACATTTAGAAGCAACCAGTCAGGATTTGTAAATGTTGTGCCAGGTACTGTAGCAATTTGCATATCATGTGGCATTGATACATAACATTTGCCTGCTGCTCCGGGTAAGGTATTTGATGAAGCTATAATAATTTAAAAGAATACACTGAGCATAAAGAAATGAGTGGAGGGCTTTAAAAAGTAAGCTAATAGAAATTTGCAGTTCAGTCTTGATGCCCTAGTACAGATTTTAAAATCTGACATACTAAGAATTAAAATTTCAAATTCATTATCATTCATTACCATTACTAATTATTGTACAATAAATCTAAAAATATTGACATACAGTAAAATCTCATTTAACTACATTTTACTTAGCTAAAACAGTAAAGAAAAATAACAGCAACTCCAGTAAATTTTAAAATCAGTCATTTTCAATAAAAACATTCACTTTTTTTAACACTTTATTGACTTTTATCTATTATTTTTTATTAAAATTATTCACAATTTCATAATTTCACTACTAAGAAATAAATATATACTTTATAGCAAAAACAAATTATCTTAATATATTATAGACAAAGAATAAATAGTGAAGTTTGTTTGTTTATGAAATGATTTCAAGTACCTTTACTAACTCATATTATCATTACGAAAATCACCTTCATATTCTACAAAGACTAATTTTGAAGCTACTGAGCTGCCTAAAATGAAAACACAAATAATTCCAATAAATTATGAAAATTTTCTGCAGAACATTCCCATATAAATTTTTGCCATTTTCGTGATGAAATTTTCAGTTCCTAACCACTAATGTTGACAGTGCTCCAGGAAACGGTGGTGGTGGTGGATTATCCTGGTATGAAACCTAAAAGGTTACATGTGTCTAAAAGGTTATATGATCTACAGTACGAAGTCCGTAATCTGGACGTCCATAATCCGGAATGATCTATAATAAGGACCTCAAAGCCCCAAACTTTTTTTGTTTGCTTTACGCATGTGCGTTTGATTTTTTTAATTCCATAATAAAACATAAGAAGATTTTCGAAAACGGCCGAGATTGCAATCTTGTTTTCTTCCCTTCCCCTAAGGCAGGGATGGGCAAACGTTTTCGTTCGCGGGCCAAAAATCGAAAAAAAAAAAA
>KK115731.1:334170-361302 GCA_000611955.2 Stegodyphus mimosarum
GATTGTAATTTGATATTGATATCCATGAATCCTTTGGGCTTTAATCCTTGTCTTACTTACTTGGCTCCTTTGAAGGCTAAGATTTGACAATGTGGGATACCTACAGAAGGCTCCCCAAGCTTTTCTCTGTTGTCTGAGAATTTCTTAGCAGTCAGTATTTCACCATGGTTTTGAAAGTTTTGGTAACCTTGTAGATGCCATAGGTATAGAGACTGTAACTCTCTGAATAATAATATCAATAAAGGCTCTGACAGCATCGTCGATAGGCATGTCTTTTACTATTTCTTCTGTGATCTGCAAGATATGAGAAGAGTTCCCAGTCTGCCCTACCAAATATAAATCGAGGAGATCTTGACAAGGGATTTACTCCTTCTTGAGCAAGAGGTATAAAAATGGGAAAATTGTCGCTATTGTAAAGATCATTCCTAACATTAAATGTACAAAAGGGCAAAAGTGATGGTGACTAGATAGCAAGATCTAGTGTGTGAAGTATCCTTGTAGGCTCATGGAAGTAGGTATCCTCTTCATTATTGAGGAAAAAGATCTTCAATTATTTGCTCAATTTGTCTCCTTACTTCATCACAGTGAACTATGGACATTTAAGTCTCCTGTTACGATAAAAGGTTCAGGCAGCTGCTCTATTAAATCATTTAAATCTCATTGACCACACTTTTGTTTAGAGGCAAATAGACACAAAAAAGTGAAACCAAAATTCATGTATTTATTTGAATGGTAATGATTTGAAGATTTTTTCTTAAAAGAAATTAACCTCCACTCGCACGTTCACTTACAAGATGGTCTTTTTCTGAGAAATCAGAACCTTCAAAGCTTATGTTTTTTTCCCTCTGATTTCTGGAGTCTCCGTGCACTGTCAAACATAGAAGATGATGTTTATCAATCAAGTCTTTGATGTTAATGAGATTTTGATGGAAGCTACAAAAATTCCATAAAACGAGGGCAGCCATTCTGAATGATATTTACTTTTCCAGTACTATGCTTTTGTTTTACGTGGCAGTAGGTGCCTCAGGATGTCCAGTCCCTTGTTCACATTCATATCAGTATCTATATTACCTGAAATTATGCTTCTAAAAGAGCTTGCACTGGGATTTCTATGCATTTTGGAAATTTGTTTGCTTCTTTCTCATTTTTAGTTTGGTTCTGATTTGTTTCCTTATACTATATTTTTATTATTGATGGTGTGGATTTTTGTGCTGTCTTCTGCTTCAAATTTAGGACAGGTTACTTTATTTTGTGCATATATAGTTATTTCTGTGCTAATTGATTTCACACATTTATGTGCATTAGCATATGATAAATTTTGGCATGGCAGTAAATCTGTTGTTAATTTTCTTGCCTCTGCATAAAAAGAAATATTCCTTGTTACTAGTTGTACCTCCTTCCAATTTTCCACTTCGGGCATGGTCGAGAGAATGCTGTGTGCTGCCATTTACAATTGACACATACAAGCTCAGCATTGCAATTTTCATTGTGATGATTTTCCATAAAGCAACATGCACATGTGAGTTTGCCAGAACAGAACATTTTTGAATGGTCAAAAGCATTGTCATTGAAAGCATCTTAAAGAGTTTGGTATGTAAGGTCTTTGAGAGCAGGGTAAATACCCAGCCTTTATACTTTCTGGCTGACCAGGCAAACAGAAGGTCAGAATTATGTGTTATGTATTTACCAACAGACCTTCTTTATGCATCTTGATCTGCCTCACAGTACAGACATTCTGGTTGGATAGCTCTGAGACAATTTCCTCTTTAGATACAAATAGGAGGTCAATCTCAGAAATAATGCCACAATAGTCAATTTAATGATTTATGCTCTGAAACATTAATGTCAAGTTACACTAACTCCTTTAATCCAAGGAGGATGACAGATCAAATAGGAGAGACAGTTTCTATTAGTAGATCACCAGAATTTTAATGTTCTTTAGTTCCTCAATGGTAGATTTAATATTTTTATGTACCAGAAATGGTGACATTTTTTGCAGATCACCTGCAATGTTACTGATGACAAGAAATCAGAGTAGAATTTTCTCAATTGACATTTACATATGTCTTGATAATGAAACATTTTTATTTTCTACATTTCTTTTATTTTCAGAAACCACAATGTAGAAGAAAAAAGGATTCGGGCCCAGCAGCCCCATGAACTATGGAGTCCAACAAGCAGATGCAAAATCCTGTGCCAGGGCTAACCAGTCCTTTACACAATCTGAAGCCCAACAGTTAATTTTCCCAAAAGCAGGAACTCATAAAAGTTTATCTACAACACCGCTGACCTGAAAACCAAGTGGCCAGCCTATTGACACTAACAGGGATAGCTATATGCCTTCCCTCTCAGTCTGAAGCAGAGGCCAAAGCAGTGTGTTGGAGACAGTACCTTGCCCCTCAATGATCAGGACCCTCCTTTCCAGCCTTATGGGTCCCAATGCATAAAAAATACATAGGTAGTTTTCTCGCCAAGAGAAACTAGAAACAAAGCAAAGTAACAGCATCTCACTCTGAGCCCAAAACTTTTGATACCTCGAGGAAGCAAAAAATGTAAAAGAGCAGATAAGGAAAGCTGAAAAGGGAAAGATCACTATGGCTCTAGGGTCGTGATCCCTGTCCAATTGAGATGGTGGATTCCTTGAAGGGCTAAGGTACCTCAGGATTGCCACACCTGCACTCACAAAGGGTGAATTGCTGAAGGGGACAACATATATGAAACTGGTCTCATGCTCAATGGAAATATTTTATTAAGTACCATGTATAAGGAAATGTTTTGCTGTTTTGGTTTTATGTCTCAATGTTTTTCATAACATAATGAACGCATGGTCAAAAGCCAAGGGGTTAGCTGCAAAAAGGAACAGGTTATACAGTGCAAAGTCAAAAATCTAGACATCCAATACCCAGAATGATCTAGTATCTTAACCTCTGGACCAAACAAGTTTTTTTTTCCTAAAAAGGGAGAAAGAATTAGATTCCAAGAGTAGCATCTTGTTTTAGCACATGCTTAATGCATGCGCAACACACATATTTCCATAATAAAGACTGTGGAGGGTCTCAGTTCTTAATTTCACTCTGCACTAATTAAAATACCTCCATGTTTAAGAAACACAATCATTTATTAATGTAAATCTGTATGGTCAATAATTTAGCTCTGAAGCTACCTTTTTGCATGGCATACATCTCAAACCTAAATATTCTACCACAATTCATTGCTGATATTACACCTACTGAATAACTTATAATCCTTATGCCAACTTGGTGAATCATACTTTTTAATTATTTTTTCCTTTATTCACCGGGACTATCAACTCATGGTAACTATAGAAATGACTCATGCAATAATGTCTAAAACACTTTTTTAAACAATATTAGTAACTGAATACCAGACAGTATGATTATCTTTTATATTGGACTTGGTGATTGCATTGCACTTGGTGACGATTACAGACTTCAGCTATTTGTTCTGTGAAGACAGCTATTGAATGTGTCGATGAGGAGAAATTTAACAGAAATTTCTTTCCATATGCAAAAAACAGATTTTGTACATGCTATTCATAGGTGAAAAGATTACATTCAGTGTTGCTTGAATTAAGAATAACTGATTTATTGTTCAATAAGCCTTAAGTATATGTGAGAATTTATTATTCGGGACTCAGGTAAACCTTAAGAACATGCAAGAAATAGATATAAGTACAATAAATAACAAAACTAATATAATTTAGGCTTAACTTCCTCAGTGCAGGATAGAAGCAAGACAAAATTTAGTAGAACAACAAATCTTTAATTGCCTATTTCATAATATGCTGCCAACAGTGTATGGCAGAATATAGCTAAGCTTTATGATGATAGCCACAATTTGGAGGTTTTTTAAATATTACAAACAAAAAGCAAAGTTTTCGAATTAATGGAATTTGAGACATGATAATAATGAAGTTGATTTAACAGAAATATTCCACTGCAATGACAATGCCCCAATAATCAACGAACTAATGGAGAGCCAAATCTGTAGTAGGGCTCAAAAGCAAGAAAGTATCCCTATTGATAGTGAAGGTTAGAGAGAAAGAAAAATTTCAATTGAGAATTTAATGAAAATTCTTGACACATCTATTAGAGCTTGAACAATGGAAAAAGAAATTATGTCTATTAATAAAATTAAAGAGAAAGTATTAGCACAAAAAATGAAGCTAAACAACTTATATTGAAAGAAATATTTCTCCCGCCTTCTTGTCATGCCTTCACGGTGTAGTGGTCAGCAGGCTCGATGCCTATTCAAGAAGTCCGTTGTTTGAGTCCCCGCAAGGGCATTGCTCATTTTTCACATCTCCAGCTTCCAAATAAGCTTAATTTATGGCCACATAATTTTGTTTAATAAGGCAAATAAATAAATACCTAAGACCTAATTTTGTAATTAGACCTAATTTTGTTTAATATGGCAAATAAATAAATATTCAGCTTTTTTTCATAAATTTTGTCTCTCTTAAAGTCATAAATTTTTCATGACTTTATAAACAACTGTTCCATGCCTTTTTATTTTATAATTTCTACAACAATTTATAATTTTTTTTTATAATTTCTAAATCTAGTATATCAGATTTAAGCTGATTCTCTTAAGATCATAAATGTTTCATTATTTCACAAAAAACCATTTCATATTTTTTATTTTATAATTTCTACATCATTTTACTAGATTTAAATTTATCAGAAAATTCCAAAATCAGGAATCCCCAAAGTCCCAGGTCTAGCTCTCAGACTTTGCACTGTATTCCAAAGTGTATCCCAATTACATACTTTTCATTGTGATATACGCAATGCAGTTGGTTATTATTCAACTGAATAATTCTTTTAAACATTACACATTATTTTTTGTAAATATCCATGATGAAAATGGCCTTTTTTTTAAAAAAAAATTTGTTCATTATTACCGAATTTCTATGTTCACATTTCATATTTCACCACACTCTGTGTTATGAAAATCATTATTTTTGTCATACTCTATCACCTTTAAAACTTGTTACCATCTTTTGTGTTGCACCCTATATTACATAACTACAAAATAATACAGCTTTGGAACAGGTCATAAAAAAGGGACCCATTTTTATACTACGGAACAAGCTACTCAAACACAGCATATAATATATTTAAATTTTACAACTTGAATTATTACAAAGATGCTTCTGCTTCCAGCAGTAATTGTGGATTTATGTATGATTGATTTTAAACTGAATATTAGGAACATTTCATTTTTATAAAAACTTGCATTTGAAGAGACTAATTTGCCAAGTTTATTAATTATTTATTTTAATAAATTAATGACTGAAAATTCTAGTGTCAATATGAAAATTTTATAAATGCCTTAAATCAGATTAAATATGTCACATGCAGTACAAGAAATATAATATATTTCCATGTACAAGTTGAGAATTTTGAGCAAATTGTTTGCTCCTTAAGTTTGGCTCATATATGAGCTCAATAAGACTTACAAATAATTCATTTGCAAAAAATTATTAGTTTCATTTTATTTAATCCTAATATACATTAACCAAACTTCTCAATACCCAAATCCTGAGTCTGAATTTTGTAGCAATTTCTGAACATCTCTCTGGTTCAGCCAAGTCTGGGAGTATGGCACTAACCTCCATTTGACCATTAATATCACTATAATTTATCTCATGGATAATATCATCTTCAGTTTTGACCTCAGCACTGATGATGCAACACTTTTTGAATGATCATTTCTAGTCTATTTTTCCTATGTACTCACTATTACTCAATTCATCTGACAGATATAAGTTAGATGGCCTTTTATTCGACTTTTTATCAACATACAGCTGAGTTTCGAAAGCAATTTTAATCATCTTATGCACAGATTTTTAATTGCGGCTGAATTTTGGAATAAAATGCTATATTTTGGCTCATAGAAGGGTCAGCTTATATTCGGAAATATATTCTAAGTACAGTTCCATATTTTCAGGGAACACATTATCAGTTCTAATTGAGATAAGAGTCATTTTCAATAAAGCATTATGAACATACATTTCAGAAAATGGAATGCAGGAAAAAATTTGAAAATGCAGGAAAAATTTGAATTTCTGATGATTTTTACACAATCCCTCCACCCATACCAGATCAGTTTTAAAATTAAAGCATGGTGAGTAGATTATTGTTTGCCTTTCCTTTTAATTAATTGTGATCTGTCTCAGCCATGTGAATGACTGATTTAAGCTGTGTAAAATGATCTGGCTCACTTTTAAATATACGCAATTCCTACATATTCTCCTTGCTAAGGTATTTAAATGACATACACCGAGGAATGAAATTAAAAGTATTACATCTTGCCTAAAAGATACATTTCTACAAAAAGTATTAAAGGTATAGAATCCTATTTTTATTAGAAGTATTACACGTAGCACAAAAATATATTTTTAATATAAACTATTATAATGCATGTAATATATTTTTTAAATTTATAATATATTATAAATATGAAATACATACCAATGTACGGTTCTCCAGACGAAACATATAAAACATCATCATCCCTATATAAATAAGGCAGCTTTAATGAATATTATAAAATAATATACTGATAAACATAAATGCTAAAATTAATAATTTAACTGCTTTTTAACATTTTGATCCCAATATTAAATTACATATGCAGAAAAATTAGGTTATTCAGAAGCTGGAAATGTGATAAAATAAGCAATGCCCTGGCCGGGACTCGAACCACAGACATCTCGAATACACGCTGAGCATGCTGACCACTACACCACGAAGGTGGGAGAAATACCACCTCATATATTCTCCCTTTTAAAGGGCGACTTGGGATTAGGGGACCCAATTGCCCAAATCCTGGTGGTGGAGAATCATCATCCACCACCTTTTAGTTTTGAGCACTTGTAGAGACATTAGGTTATTTAGAAGCCGGAGATGTAAAAAATGAGCAATGCCCTCACCGGGACTTGAAGCACGGACCTCTTGAATACACGCCGAGTGTGTTGACCACTACACCATGAAGGCATGCCAAGAAGGTGGGAGAAATACCTTATACATACACTGAAAGCAAATGAAAAATAAAAGTAGCTTCTGTGCTAACATTAAATGAAGAAGACCATAAAGAGCTTCAAATGAATACGCAAAAACTTATTTGAAATCTTTTATTTAGTTACACTGCTGGCCATACAAAATGCAATTCCATAAAGAAACAAGTGATATTAAAACTGTACTTGCTGACCAAATTATATAGGACACAAGGGTGAAATGATTAAAATCACAACTCTGTTTAACTTGCAGAACAGGAAAAGTATCAGTATTTTAAGTAGCTGCTATGACTGGCACTAATTCCTGTAATATGGTTTGGTACTGAAAGAAAGAGGCTTTGAATATGTGCTTGGGGTATGGCAGTCTCTCCTGTTTGCACACAGTGCCTAAATTCATCTAGCATTGTTGGCATAATGGTAGGGAAGAAGACAGCCTATAGTCTTAGGCCCAGATTCAAATCTGAGATTAAGGCATGGATGTTTGCAAGTGCATGGTGTCTCTGCAGCATGGATACTAAGCACAGCATTGGGGTACTAAACTGTTGAGCTGAGTGTCATATCCATGGGTTGATGGCAGGGGAAGAAGAATGGGTGACCCTTGGGGTGTTCTTTCTCAAAATGGAACAAAGCTATCCCTTTCTTGCGGGATACTTCAATCAGCCTCTGTAATATACCCCGGGCAATGATCTTGATGATGAAATAGCTAGACAACCAATTCGTTTTGGTCATTCCCAAAAAAGTGCATTAATGCCCAGTCATTTTGTGCACATTATTATCTGCATTAAAAATAAAATCTAATATACATCATGAAGTTCTGTAACAGACAGACTGAAAACTTCCATTTTATTTTTTGATTTGATACAAACAGCAATATATACTTTTTTAATACTCTGGTATTTTCCTTTAGTCTATCAGAAGCCAAATGAATAAGCTTCTGGCAGACTAAAGGGCTGACAGCTGAATACAGCACAAAGTCCGAGATCCGGACGTCCAATATCCGGAATGATCTAAAATCCGGATCTCAAAGTCACAAACTTTTTTCTTTTTTTTAGAATGCGGTATGCATGCGCATTTGATATTTCCTTTCATAATAAAACATGTGAAAAATCCCCATTCTTAATTTCACTTAGGCACTAAATAAAATACCTCGTTATTGAAGAAATACATAATTTAAGCATAAATTTGTGAAATTAATAATTCGGCTGCGTAGCTGCTACCTGCTTGGCATACATCTCAAATCCAAACATTCTACAAAGGAACATTGTTACTAGTTTTTTATACCCCCTGATGCCGATCTGCGAATCATTATTTATTATATTTTGCTTTCATCACCACATCTTTATCAATGCATGACAACTTGAGTAATATTTCATGCAGCGATGTCTAAACATTTTTTTATGTATTAGTAATTGAATAACAAGAGTATGACAACTGACATTACGCTTGGCGATGATTACAGATTTAAGTTAAATGTGCTAAGAAATGTTGACGAGAAAAAATTTAACAAAATTTTCTTTTTATATGCTAAAAATAGATTTTGTTAATGAAACTCATAGGCCAAAAGATTACATTTAGTGCTATTTGAGTGAAGAATGATATGTTATTCACATAAATCCAGAAATGGCAACAGGGCTCGTATGGCCGCACCAGTTGACAGAATTTAAGGAAGACAAAATTTTTGGAATTTGGAAAAGCACCAAGTGGCAAAATTGATGACAGAAATTTTATAATTTAGGGAAAGCACTGGGATCCAAAGTTTAGGGGCAGCAAAAATTTAGAACTTGGAGGCACTTTGTAGCAGAATTTAGGACCCACAGAGGCCGCATCAGGCGGTACCTAATGCTGGCCGTAGATAAGCCTTAAGTATATGTGGGAGTTTATTTATTCAGGACTCAGATTAGCCTTAAGCATGCGCAAGAAATAGACGTAGGTATAATAAATAACTGAACTAATACAATTCAGACGTAATTCAGTATGCGATAGAGGCAAGACAAAATTTAGCGGAACAAGTTGTCTTTCATCGCCAATCTTATGATACATAGCCAATAATGTACAGTGGATGCTATTAAGCTAAACTAAAATTATCTTCATTGATTATGAGAAATTTCAGTTAATGTAGCAGACTGCAAACCAAAGGCGAATGGATTTTGTAAAGAAATATGGAGAAGCGCTAATAAATGAAGATGATTTAACAGATTTTTCATTGCGATGGCAATGCCCCAATCATCAATAAATTAACAAACGGCAAAATCCGTAGTTTATTGTTCTAAATCCAGAAAATGCCGCTACCAATACTAAAGAAAAAGGCAGAGAGGTTATTGAAAACAAAGAAATTTCGATTGACAAGTTAGTCGGAATTCTCGATGCAGCAATTACAGAACTTGAACTGTGGAACTTTGTAACTGAACAAGAAATTATGCCTGTTTATAGAATTAAGGAGAAAGCATTAGCACAAAAAACGAAGCAACTTAAACAACTTACATTGAAAGAAATGTTTAGTAAAGTAAACAAATAAATATTGAGCTTTTTCTTTGTAAATTTTGATGCTCTTAGATCATAAATGCTCTTTATTTCATAAATCACGATTTAATGTTTTTAACTGTAAAATTTCTGCATGCCATCTTACTAGATTTAAATTTATGATATAATATCCGGGGAAATCCCAAATCCAGAATTCCCGACGAGTCCTCACCTTTGGTACTGTACTCATAGTTTGAACTGAGTTCAAATGCCAGTGAATGGGAGAGCTGTATGGGTTTTCCTCAAGTGTAATAAGATAAAAGCATCTTTCCACTTAGGCAAATAATCCTTGAGTACTTTATCATACTCAGTAAATTTCCTTTTTATACATTATTGAATGAAACAAGCAGATTTTCTCTGATAAAAATAATGGAGCTCTTAAAATTGAAAATTTTAGCAAGCTGAATTTTAATGTTAATCAACATTAAAGATTTAGTTTTATGAGTTGCCAGCAGCAGATACAATTTTTATTGAAGATGCGACAAAATACTTTCATTTCTTAATTTTCATACATCTTAATTTTTGAAAGAAAAATTTTGGTACTTCTTTGTTATCGGAGCCAACAAGATTGAATCGCCAATCAACTGATACATCTCACCAAAATCTGGCTGTGCGTTCTTATAACTCGACACATGATCATATGTTAGCACCGGCTATGTGTTCTTATACCTTACCATGTAATCATACACAGTCCAGTCACATTAATGTGACCATCTGTCAAAAGCCAGAATAACCACCTTTCGCAGAGCGGACTGCTGCGAGACGTGCAGGAAGAGAGTCACATAGGTCCCTGAAGGTGTTCTCTGGGATGTTGAGCCATGCCGACTCTAATGCCGTGGCCAGCTGCGCTAGATTACGCGGTTGAGGATCCATGGCGCGAACAACTCGATCGAGATGGCCCCACAGATGCTCGATTGGGTTTAAGTCAGGTGAGTTTGCTGGCCAGGGGAGGACGGTAAACTCATCCTGGTGCTCTTCGAACCACGCACGTACACTGGCAGCTGTATGGCACCTCGCATTGTCCTGCTGGAAGATGCCATCATCCTGAGGAAAAACAATGCGCATGTAGGGGTGAACATGGTCCGCAAGGACAGATGCGTACTTGTATTGATCCATTGTGCCTTCCACAATGATCAGTGAACCTAGAGAATGCCAGGAAAACATTCCCCAGACCATAATGCTCCCGCCTCCAGCTTGGACCGTTCCGGCAATGGTTGCAGGGTGGTTCCTTTCAGAGGTTTCACGCCTTATACGCCAACGTCCATCTGTCCGATGGAGCATAAAACGCGATTCATCCGAAAACGCAACCTGTCGCCACTCAGTGGACGTCCAGCTGCTGTACTGGCGTGCAAATTCTAGCCTTCGCCGTCGATGAACAGCAGTCAGCATAGGTGCACGAACCAGGCGTCTGCTTCGGAGGCCCAGACGCAGCAATGTTCGCTGAATAGTACTTTGGGAGACACTTTTGGTAGCCCCTTGGTTCATTTTGGTGGTCAGTTGCTCAACGGTAGCCCGTCTATCTGCCCGAACGCATCTCCGCAACCGTCGTTCGCCTCTGTCATCTATGGCCCGTGGTGCACCACATTTGCCACGTCGCTGATTTTGGACAGTCCCATTTTGCCATGCACGGTACACTTTTACCACGGCGGCACGCGAACAGTTCACAAACTCAGCCGTTTCGGAAATTGCTTCCACCTTGGCCCGAAAGCCAATGATCATGCCCTTTTGGAAGTCGGATAAATCGCTTCGTTTCTGCATTACGCCAACGATTGAAATGTTTTCCGAAGCCCTCACACACCCTTTATATACGCTCAACTGCACTGTGCTGCCACCTGCCTTCTGTGATTGGTTATTTAACTCTGACATGGAAAGTACGTGGTGGTCACATTAATGTGACTGGACTGTGTATATTAGCACTGTGTTGCATTTTTGCTTTCACTGCATGTTCTTACAGTACTAATTTTTTACGAGTTTTTCTAATTTGCATTATTTATTTCAAAATATATTCATTGCTTTCTTTGTGAATAAGATGTTAAGAATCTTTAATTTACCAATTAATGAGATGGATGCCATACCATTTTCCAAGAAAGGGGTTTTACTTGACAAATGAATATGCAAAAATGGCCACAACATGAAACTTTAGTCCAAAAAGAAGAGGGGCTTCTGTGTTGGAAATTGGTTCAGTGGTTCCAAAATATCGTTCATCACTGCTGTTAGCTTTATGTATTCTTGGGCAGAGGATTCAACATCCATGAAATGGTGTAACAAACAGTTTAATATGTCCTCAAGTGCTGCAGTTGACTGGAACAATAACATGCGATAAAATAATAATAAGGAGAAAGATTCTTAAAAATACAACGTGTGAGCAAAATACAATGAAAACAACGTGTGAGCATTATTGTTATATACTATGTTTATTTTTACATTCGTGCTTCAGAAGCTTAGTGAAATTATAGCTGAGATCTTGGAGCAAATTTAAAATTACGATATGGTTTGGGGTAGCAAAACACTCTTGAAATAATGATGTCCTACCATTTCAAATCCAAGTTTATAAATAAATAAATAAAAAAAAATCCCTAGACACATGTCTAGGAATTTAAGAATGATCTTTTTCTAGTCAAGTAATCTATGAAGAAGCAATACATGAAAAAATTCATTTCTATATAGAATGCTGACAGAGACATGAGATACTTTTTCAATGCAAACTTAATTAGATATTAATGCAATAAATTTTGAACAGAGTTTTCATAAACTAGCAATAGTTATGCAGAATTTTACCAAAATTGAAAATAAAAATTTGCCATGACTTGAAGTAATTTAATATGCTAAGTTATTCACAACACAACTAAAAATTAGAAATGGAATTTGAAATAAAATACCATCAGATACACTTATTGGAAAATTTAATTACGTATTAGTCCAAAGAGGCTTTGTGCCTGAAGGACTTCTGTTTTCGTTTTGCGATTTTGTGTTGGAAACAGTAAAAGTCTGAATCACTTTTCAAACTGTTGCCACCAAATATTGCAGCTCTGTATTATAGTTAAAGAAATTAAATAATGAAGAATCTGCATAAATGTATGTATATTTCTCCAAATGTGATAAAACAACTGTATCTAGAGCCATCCAATTTTGAATAACATACGTTTCCACCCGAATATGCACATCTGGAAGTCAAAATTTGGAATTTGTTTTATTAACTATTTCATATTCTGTCAAACTTTAATGAATGTTTGATGAACAAACTCAAACAATTTAAAAGCGAGCAACAACAATACTCTACGGGGGGGGGAAAAAACTTTTTATCTCCAGCGCGCGGAACTGTGTTCCAGAAATTCTAAAGATAGACTCATTTAAAAATTATTTTGCGATATTGCTCTTGAACTGAATTTTGTGGTTTAAGTGCGAAGAACATGATATTTAATAAATAAAGATAACACACAAAAGGTTTAAAAAAAAAACGCCCCTTTGGACGTAATTTAAAATCTGAAACCTTTCAGATTCTTTTAGTCCAAAGGGGCTTCGTCCCTGAACGACTATTCTTTTCGTTTTGTTATTTTGCATTGAATCACTATAAACGGCTGTATCACTTTTCAAACTGTTGCCACTAGGTTGTGCAGCCCTATATTATATTTAAAGAAATTAAATAATGAAGAATTTGCATAAATGCATGTATATATCCAATTTTGAATAACGTTCGTTTCTACCCGAATAGGCGCATCATTTGTTTTATCATCTATTTCATATTTTGTAAAACTTTAACGAATTTTTGATGAGTAAACTTAAATGATTTAAAAGTGAGCAATGGCAACACTCTACGGGGAGGGAGAACCTTTTTATCTAAAGCGCACGGAACTGTGTATCGGAAATTCTTCTAAAGATAAACTCATTTTAAAATTATTTTGTGATATTGCTGTTGAACTCAAATTTATGGTTTAAGTACAAAGAACATGATATTTAATAAATGAAGGTAATACAAAAAACGTTAAAAAAAGCCCCTTTGGACATAATTTAAAATCTGAAGGCTTTCAGATTTTCATTTTATTAATTTTTATTATTATATTTTTTAAATTCAATACAAACGAAATTATTCCGAAGATCAGAAAAAAAAGGAATGTATATATCAATTAATAAATGGAAAGGAAAAACAAAAAGAATTAAAAGTTATTTATTTTTATTATAATTATATGAACTAACATATTTCTAAATATTTTGGAAAAGTCTACTAGAAAGGAAAATGAAGTTACATTATTTTAAATATAAAGAGAAATAAAAGACAAATTAATGATTAACAATATCCATTTAACTAAATGTAAATATATGAACATGATTTGACATTAAAGGTTAGGGCATATTTTCACATTAAAAATGAAAGCCAACTCTCAGCTCTTCAACAGGAATTATCTGTTTTTAGCCACCACTGTGCATCTTTTTAGGCACATATTTGCAAAGTCACAACATCTGCAGTACCTCTGCCGCGGAAACTGCTTAAATAACTTATTACAGTAACACAAGAAAGAGGTGCAAAACTAAATTGGTTTATTAAAACTATGTCTTGAAGTACAATTACAAATTAACAAATACTAGCTAGTTCTACATGCAAGATTTCAGGAAACCAAGTAGTTAAAGAAATGAAAGAAAATCTTTTCCCTATCATCAGCTCCATTACTCGAGATTCTGTTCTGTGCTCTAACAGAAACAAAATTCATTCACCAATCAACAGGATCAAGAGATGATGGCTCTTTGTCTCAGTCTAAACAGCTGTACTATATATTTATCACAATATTCTCTAAATTACAGATTCATTCACTATTTAAATTCAAATTAATTTGCATTCTGGTGACGACCAACAAAAGAAGTAGGAGGCACAGAAAAGAATTAACATAAAATAAAAAGTTAGGAAAAACACATCTTACAAATGGAAATGAAGTTTTTGAGAAAAGATATGAAATTTTTTTTTTTAAATCATGATCAACTAGCATTTATTCAATATGCCAAACACCAATATTTTTTATTTTGAAAAGTATGGAAAAACAAAGTAAATAGAAAACCGCTTTTAGTGCACAATTTTTGCAGTGCTCTAATTTATGCATCATTCCTTTAGAAATATTTTAATGAATTAAGTTTCTTTGAAAATAACAAAGAACTAATACCCACAAAAACGTAGTTGTCAGTGAGATTTGATTAGACAACTTTGAGTTAGTAGCTTTGTGTGATATCACACAAAGCTACTAGCCTGGTCAGGCTAGTGGTGCTTGCTAATGTGACGGAATTTACACACACAACTGAAATGTTGGTCAGAATTTCAGCTTTTTTTTTTTTAAATAGTTGCATGCTCTACCTTCAGATATATACTTACTTTAACACTCTCTATAAATAAAAAGAATGTGGGCTAAAATAGCGAGACAAAAGTCGCACACTACGTTTCTGAGAGTGAAAATGATGATAAAACATTCAGAAGTAGTCACACTGTTCTCCAAGTTTTATTCATGTATTTAGTTTCTTTGTACTTGAATATTATTTTAAAAGAGTACGAATATTCTTCATACAGTCATAAATAATGTCATCTTCATACAGTTTCAGAGTAATGTATTGTTTATAAATCTAAATACATATTACACACAAACTGTATAAAAATTACATTATTTTATCAATAAAATATGTCAAGAAGTATTAATATTTAAAAAAAAAAATAACTTAAAAATGGGGTGCTTTTTATACACTAGCAAATGGATGAAAACTAGGCAGTTACATGGGTTTACAATACTTTCTATTTTGACAAGGTGTGTTTTTCTTCGTATAATGAAAATCTATAATTTTTAAGTGTTAAATGAAAAGGTTCATGAAATAAATTGTATAGTGAGGATATGAGTTAGAATAATTTACGACAGAAAATTTTTTGATGAATGCTTCAATGAAATTCAATTCACCAGTTGAATATTTTTTGTTCAATAACTTCAAGAGAAATAAAATTAAAAGAATAATTAGTAGTTAAATTTATAGTTCCTCTTGAAACCTTCATTTATGATCATTAATGCAAAATAATAACAAATTTCCCAAATAAATTTTAATAATATTCTCTTAATACTCCACTGTATGACAGAAAGTAAAAAATTATCCTAAATTTTGGCATAGAACATCTACATGATCATCACACTGCCTTATATACATGTATGTTATGGTTATGTAAGCTCAATTTCACATAGATTGTATCACTTTCCTCGCTGCTGTAGCAGTAGAAACAAGGCTGCTGCACTACCAGTGTGCATCATGGAGGAATAAAGAGCAGTGATCCAGTTTCCCTAGTCAGAGGTGTATTAAGATGAAACTGATTACATATTTTGAACAAAATACAGAGGCAGTGCTTTACCACCTATAAGTGGCTCGAAAATTTAAAATAGAGAAATGTGTGTAGAGAGAGCAAGATGCCTTTCGACTTCTGCAACCAATGAGATGATTCAGCAAGTTTGAGAAGTAGTAATAGCCAAGAGGAGAGTTATCATAGATGAGAAAACTTATTTCCTGCAGCCTAGCCATAGTTCTATATATCATATCATTAATCTTAACTTGCATAAAATCTCTGCGAAATGGGTGCCAAGAGAGCTTACTAAACAGTACAAGCATGGGAACATCAGGTAATACATGGATTCATCCAAAAGAAAGTATGGAGTGGAAACACCCAGGATCATCATCAATGAAAAGAGTCAAGATTCAATTTTCTGCAGAAAAGGGGACACAAACAATTTTTCTTTGACTCAAACAATTTGCTGACCAACAATTTAAAGCTAGCAATTTGCTTCAAACTCCAATATCTATTTTTGAAGAAAGTTCTAATATTGTATAACAATGCATGCCCACACATGTGCTGCCAGATCACTGAAACTATAAACCATCTGGGTTTTGAGATGCTAGATTATACTGCCTACAGCCCAGGTGTTGCCTCTTCTGACTATAATCTCTTCGGACTACTGAAAGATACTTTAGGAGGTCACTGATTATTTGTGCATAAATAGCTGCATGACAACCAAAAACCTTCTATTTGATGGGAATATACAAGCTTATGGACTGGTGTACCAAATTCACTGAAAAGGAATAAGACTAAATAGAAAAATGATGTACTTATTTAGCCCCTGCTTTTGTGTAAATAAATTCTAAAAACAAGAGTGCAGACAATTTTTTACCCTTGTACACTGGATGGGGAGGAAAAACAGAAAAAGAAAAAAAAATCTGAAAGGTTTCAGATTTTAAATTACGTAAAAAGGAGCATTTTTTAACATTTTGTGTGTTACCTTTATTTATTAAATACCATGTTCTTCGAACTTAACCATAAAATTCCCTTCAACAGCAATATCATGAAATAATTTTTAAATGAGCACACCTTTAGAATTCCCGTTACGCAGTTCCGCACGCTTTACATAAAAAGGTTCCCCCCCCCGTAGAGTGTTGCCATTGCTCGCTTTTAAATTGTTTGAGTTTGTTCATCAAAAATTCATTAAAGTTTTACAAAATATGAAATAGATAATAAAACAAATTCCAAATTTGGGCTTCCAGATGGGCATATTCAGGTGGAAACAAGCATTATTCAAAATTGGATGACTCTAGGTACCAATGTTCTATCACATTATATGTAGGTTGTTCTATCACATTATATGCTCTAGGTACCGTTGTTCTATCACAAAATATGAAATAGATAATAAAAGAAATTTCAAATTTGGGCTTCCAGATGGGCATATTCAGGTGGAAACGGGCATTATTCAAAATTGGATGGCTCTAGGTACCGTTGTTCTATCACATTTGGAGAAATATACATACATTTATGCAGATTTTTCATTATTTAATTTCTTTAAATATAATGCAGTGCTGCAAGACTTGGTGGCAACAGTTTGAAAGTGATTCAGACTTTTAATGTCTCCGAAGCAAAATTGCAAAAAGAAAACAATAATCCTTCAGGGACAAAGCCCCTTTGGACTAATAATAACAAAAGTATCTAAAATAAACACTGTTGTTTATAGATATCAGTAGCGGAGTTTAAAGCTATCTAATATTTAGAAACCCTACGTAATATTTATATACTACTTACCCTCAGATTTGCCTCTACGGTATAAGATGTCTATGTTTATGATAATTTGAAACTGACAATATTTAACTATTACCCACATCAGGATTCATTTTGAAATTGACAGGGAATTTATGTGGACTTAAGAATACTTCATTTACTTCTAATGTATGTGCAATTACTTTGGTGAAATCTGCAAAAACAGGTGCTTGAGATTTGGGATGACTAGATTTGTCAGCTGAATGGTCTTAGTCTTAACATCATTCTTGATCAAGGAAGACTAAAAACCATCTGGAACCAGAAATAATCATCACAGAGCGGTTTCAATGCTACGAAAAACATTTCATATAGTTATTTCGATTAAGCATCGTAACAAAAGAATTTCGAAATTCAACTCATTTGGGGCTTCCCTATACTCCAGACGGAATTATGATTTATTTAAAAAATTGAGAAGTACTGGTGTCAGGCTTCAGCTTAATTTAGCGTTGGCCTTCCGTAAACCTAGAAGATTGTCTGTTAGGTGTTAATTTAAATTCCAAATATTGCATTTGCCATGAATGAAATACTGAAAAACTATTTGTCTGACCTTTTTTGTCACACATTCGGAATATGCATACTACTGATTAATGATACCAATTAGTCTTCCTGTTAAAAACTGGAGCAATGAGGTAGACTTCTACAATGCCATCAATGGTATTGCGAACAAAAAAAAAAAAAAAATGCAATTTTAAAATATTGGAATTAAATTTTTTTCTTCAAAAATATACTTAGAGTTTAAATATATTGCCCTATATGTCATTTTGATATATTTTTCAGTTAGTTGTTCGTATATCAAGAAGGGCGGCAAAATAAAAGACCAGACCGGGCAGAAAAAGTTCAGGCTACGCCGCTGGAAGAACTGCTGTTTGTATTTCCCCTACTTTTATAAAGATGGATTTTCGGATGCATTTTTAGCACAAAAAGCAAATAAGTGTTTATACTGTTCACAGCTGTAAGTCTCATATTCTATGAAGTCTGGAATGCAACATATCAATATTTTGACTAAAGCAAAGTAATTGCAGCCAAGATTCGGATTTAAAAAACATTTAAGAGCCATTAGCAACAATAATAAACAGGTAGCACACATATTTGTTATATAAGTAGACACACTGCTCTATAATTTTATTTTCTAATCAATTCAATAATAGTTTAATTCCGTACGTTTGAATGCAAGGTCTTGAGAAGCGTTTTGAAAGGCTTGGTTTTGTTTAGTTGATTATGGCAAAAGCACACTAGGGCTATTTGCCTAAGGACATGGATGCTTTTGTGGAGGCCTTTTTAAGGGAAACTGGCTCATATACAAATTACACATGGGGAAAACCACAAAAATGCTCATGCAGCCAGCCTGGAATCGAATCTAGGTTGGAATTACTAGAGTCAGGAATTTTACTACTCGGCCGCTAGTGGGCCCATTTTCGAAGGAATTCAGGAAAATGGTACTCGACATAGAAGACGCAACACCGAATTACATTGAATGCTTAAAGAGCCAGATGTTCATTACATCAAAAGAAGCTGCCTCAGTTGGGCTGGGCATGTTACCACTGGCAGCCCAGACAGTATAGTTGTTAGGGGAGCCTATTGTGGTACTAAAGGGCTCTGGTTCGAATCCTGGATGTTTGTAAATGTATGGTGTCTTTGCGGCATAGGGCACTCTAAATATAGGGCGAGCCGAAAGTCCTCTTGTGTGGTTTGGTTGTAGGAGAGAGGGGTGGGAGACCCTCGAACAACCCGCCAGGGTACTCTTCCTCAAAACTGGGGTGGTTCAACCTCCTTGAGGCTTTGGCAACCATTCTTCCCTGAAATACATGGGAAGACAACAACATGTTATCCATATGAACGATAGTAACATACTAAAGGAAATTTTTTCGGCTAGACCAGGTAACACAAGAAGAAGAGGAGGATCTTATCTATGCTAATGGGTTACTTGGTCTTCGTTACAGAAATGGGAAATCTTCACAGTAATTTGCGCAGGAAAGCAAAAGATTTTCTGGAACGACCTGTTTAATGTTTCTAACGCAAAATCGCAAAACAAAAACAATAGTCTTTCAGCGACAAAGCCCTCTGGGTTTAAAAAAAAAAAAGGTTCTATATCTCCCGTTCTACTGGGCATACTGCCGAAATTCAACTTGCGTTTTTCATGTCTCGAAAGTGTGACTTAAAATGCGTAGATTTATATATAGCAGTGTTCTAATATAGGTATCTAGACACAATATCAGACTTTTTCTGAAATGGCATGTCGATTTTGTTCCCATATGTTGATTCTACGACTCAAATTATGCCAAACTGCCAAGACTTGTAAAAATCATACGAGTAGTTTTTAAAAAATTAGCTCTCAAAATTTTAACTCGTCAATGTTAATTGACTTTGATATATATTTATTAATATATCTTTTTTTTATTAAACTTACTTGATTCCTGCTTCCAGAATTCGAAATTTGGGTTAAATCCAAATGTAATTCACACATTTTCTATGATTTATTTTCAAAATTCGTGTTTTTAAATAATTTTTATCAATAATTTCAGAAAAAACTTTTGTATTATAACCTATAAAATGTTTAACATCATCTTAAAGTGGATGTATTTCCAGGCACACTTGCAAAAAATTAAATTCCTAAGATATACATGAATTACACATCGGTGTGTTTTGAAATATGGCATATTCGTTTCAAGTGAGAATAACACCAAATGTGGTTTACGCACTTCGTTAAAATTATTTAAAGTAATGAACATGACCTTTTTTCCGCTCGTATACAGTAAAAAATAAGGAAAGGAAAATAGGTTGCTACAAATTAAAAAGTTCGCCTAGTGAATTATTCTTGGCTCAAACTGAAAAAAATTTGCCAAGATAAAGTTTTAAATTTCTCCGTAAATACTGCACCAAATTTTACAAAATTTAATATTTAGGCATAATTTGATTGATAGAGTTGAAATATGAAAAAAAATAGCATGTCATTTCAGAAAAAGTCTGATTTTGTGTCAAAATACCTACACCGGTTATCATAAGTTGAGGAAAAATCACAAAATTAGAGATAACTCCCTCAAAAATAAGACAAACCGTGTAAAATTTGAATATGCTGCCAAGTAAGAGTAGCTGATGAAAACTGCAATATGCCAATTAGTGATGCTGCAGTTGAAATACGTCATCTGCGAGGGGCATAAAAGTCCATGTCCATGTTTGAGAGCAAGCCCACATATTTCACTGTGATAGTGACATCAGAAATCTGAGATAGCCAATTCGTAACAATGACTCCCAGGCATCATTTGCTGCAGAACTATGATGGAAAGCCATTGGGAGACTAGAGGCAGGACAAAGTCAAACAGAAGTGGGCAGATGGCTAAATGTGAGTCCTTCTGTGGTTCATAAACTTTGGAGGCAATTTCAAACCACAGATTCAGCATCTAGGAGCAGCCAAGGACAGCCAACAGCTACGAGGAGTGCCGAAGACCGATATTTGACATTATGTGCATGCAGAAATAGAACTGCTACTTCGACTCTTCTTAGATTCTCCCTTGCTGCAGCCACCGGAAGGTTGGTGTCGATGTCAACTGTGCGTAGAAGGCTCCAAGAAGGTGGTCGGTATGCGGAGCAACCAGCCATTTGCATGCTGCTGACATCACACAGTAGGAGGGACCGTTTGCAGTGGGCACAACAACATGTTCACTGGACATGTGATCAATGGACGGCTGTTCTCTTTACGGATGAGTCCAGGTTTAGTCTAGAAAGCGATAGTAGGCATTATTTGATATGGAGAGAACCTGGAACCCGTTACCATCCGTCAAACATCCATGAAAGAGATGCATATGGAAGAGGCAGTGTCTGTGTTTGGGGTGGCATCTCTTGGTTGACCGAACAGACCTCCATGTCTTTCCAAGGGGAACCGTGAATCCTCAGGTTTATAGGGATGACATCCTTGATGCTTATGTGTGCCCATATTCCAGGGCAATAGGTGATGCTTTCCTGTTACAGGACGACAACGCAAGACCACATGGGGCTCGCATCATAGATGATTATCTTCAACAGGAAACAATTATGCGCATGGAGTGCCCAGCTCGATGCCTGGATCTGAATCCTATCGAACACGATTGGGATGCTTTAGAGAGATGTCTAGCTGCTCTCAATTCACCCCGTAGACTCTTGCCGCGCTTGAAACTGCTTTGCAAGAGCAATGGCTGTCGCTTCCTATGGAACTGATAGACCGCATAATTGAAAGCAGCACACATCGCTGTATGTGCTGTATTGCTTCTAGAGGTGATCATATTTCATATTGAAGGTACATTTCCTATAGCAAACTGACACCCTCGATTTGTTCATTTTATACATGGGCTAATTTCTATACTACCATAATTGTCTGGTAATTTCTTTTTATGTTATTTGACACCTTACTATGTATTGTATATTGTGGGTAAGTTTCATAAAATTCTACATCAGGGATGTCAAACTCATAGGTACACTTGGGCCAAACAAACAAGGTTTAACTTTAGGCGGGCCGCCAAAAAAAAAAATCAATATTCATAGAAACGTAGATTCATTTCGAATAATACAATAATAAACATATATATATATTTATATAGAAAAGAACAAGAAAAATTTAATGTTTACGTCCCGATATTTGACATCTCTTCTCTGCTATTATCTTTCCTATTTCGGTAGAAATTTTGTTTGCAGTGATAACTTTCAACGCTGACCCAAGGTGAGCATCATTAATACAGTTTCTAATAGGAGACTTATTACCTTTCATGACTGAAAATAACTGCTCGCACCGATAAGTGCTACCAAACATGGAAATAATTTCACATGCAAATTTTCGAGTATTTACAAACCTGGCTGGTAAATATTTGTACAATTCAGGCATGCCCACCTCAATGAATTTTCCTTTCAAATTTGAGTTGCAATGAATCTCGATCACCTCCATTTGCATATGGCTGGGTATTGAGTCAATACTTATTGAGAAAATCGAAGAAAACAAAAAAAAAATTTGTCTTCGAGGGAACTAAAATCATTAAACCTTGTTTTAAATTCAGTTGTTAAATTTGCAATTTTTTCTGCGTATTTTTGATACGAACAAGTATCATCTAAACTTGATTTGTTCATGTTGCACGTCGGGAAGTGCGTCAAATCTTCATTTTTAAGTTGTTTTTCCCAAATAACTAGTTGACATTTGAATGCTTTAATTATGTCAAACATGTTCGTAATTATATG
This sequence comes from Stegodyphus mimosarum, assembly GCA_000611955.2. Taxonomy (NCBI): domain Eukaryota; kingdom Metazoa; phylum Arthropoda; class Arachnida; order Araneae; family Eresidae; genus Stegodyphus; species Stegodyphus mimosarum. Next base: position 357,024 of record KK115731.1, read on the forward strand.
ATCTTTTCCTTGTAACGATAAATTTAAATCGGTTAAGTGTTTGGTTATATCAACCAAGAAAGATAAATCTTGTATCCATATTGGATCGTAAAACAAACTTATGTCTTGATTTTTCGTTTTTAAAAACTGACATATTTCTTCTTTCAAATCCCAGAATTGTTTGAGAATCTTGGAACAAGATAACCAACGTACCTCGGTATAGTAGGACAAACCCAAATATTCATCTAACTCACTTAAGAAAGCAGTGAATTGACGCTGATTTAAACCTCGAGATCTTATAAAATTTATAACTTTTTTTATATATGACAAAACATTCTCCATATTTATTACTTTCCTGCATAGAACTTCTTGATGTATAATACAATGCATATGATGAATGTTTGAACCGTGAATTTCACTAAGTTTTTTTCTTAGTAATGCTACGAAGCCCTTGTTTTTCCCGGTCATTGATGGAGCGCCATCTGTAGCTACAGAATTTAATTTTGCCAAAGGTAGATTGTATTTCTGCAGAAGTCCAAAAACACAAGTAAATATATCTTCTGTGGTAGTACCAGGCATCGGTATTAGTTCCAGTAATTCCTCAAAAATGTTAAAATTCTTGTCACAAGAACGAAGAAACATTGCTAATTGAGCTTTGCCACTAATGTCCGAGCTCTCGTCACAGGCAATGGAAACTTTCGAAACTAGATGATTTTGCTTTGATCTGATAATTTAAATTCGCGGCTAAATCAGTAACTCTTTCCGCAACAGTATTTCGAGACAATGAAATTGATTGAAAAGCCTTCACATTTCCAGGACAAACAATTTCTCCAGCTTTCATTAGGCATTCCTTGATGAAATCACCGTCAGTAAAAAGCTTCAAATGTTTAGCTATCAACTCGGACAAGACGGAGCTTGCATGTACAGCCGCTTCACTTTCTTGCAATACTTTACTAAACATGGACTGTTGCTTTTTCACTCCTAACTTGAGCTCTTTCAACTTTTCTTCTCTCATTAATGCTTCGTAATTGTTATATTTCGACTTGTGTTGTTCGTAATGGCGTTTAATATTATATAACTTTGGTACATTAATAGTATTATTACATATCAAGCAGATTATTTTATCTTTTATTTCACAGCAAAAATATTCTAATTGCTAATTAATTCTAACAGCAAAAATATTCTAACTTGGAATATTCTATGTTCGTCAGCGATTTTTCGTTTAATTTTACTACCACTTGGTTTTGATATAGACATACTAAATACAAAGGGCTGGAATAAACACGGTTAATGTTAAAAAGTTAACAAAAATTTATTCTTTCCACAAGAGATAAATCAAAATGCTGAAATATTTCTTCAAAAATATTCTAACAATATCACAAAATGTCAAACGTTTAGCAAAAATCAATTCAAAAAAGAGAAACTAATTCTATCGCACAGCGAAATCGCTACAAATCAATCACAGCATTAAGTAAACAAACAGTTCACTAGAACTACAGCTACTACTGAGATGAGTTGTTTGTTCTCGGCTTTTATAAGCTTTATAATTAATTTCACGAATATACTGGAAACATCTATAAATATCTGGATTTTTGTGGATGGCAACAGCAATTACGAGATATTTATTTATTAGGTATTAAATGCACGCGCTGTTCTATTTTTAACCTTCCAACGCAGCTGTCTTTTCAAAAATCGTCTGCGTTGCTAAGGCAACATGAAGCAAATCTAATTACAATTCTAAATAAAAAAAACTAACTAAATAAATAACTATGAAATCCGTAACAATATGAATTAAGTAATAATTAATAATAAAGCAAAGTGCATGCACCAATATATCGTACAAAACTATGATTGGAAAACTGAGACCATGAGTTCGGCCACATTCGGCTATCGGGGGATGCGTACAAGTTCTGAGTGCACGTGTCCCCCAAAAGCCGAAGGTAGCTGAACGCAAGCTACTCACACGCATTTGTAATTTAAGTAGTGTGTGTGTCAGCTCGCTGTGAGTAATCTAACAACACTGAATAAATTATCGTTAATTACTTAGCAGTAAACATTTCATTTTTTTCTTCATTGATATGTTATTTTATTATTATATATTATTATTTGCCGATATATTGGCCGGGCCGCAAAAATATTTGTTGTGGGCCGCGAGTTTGACATCCTTGTTCTACATGTAACTTTTTCAGTAATCGTGATTTTTCCTTAATTTATGATAACCAGTGTATATTAAAACAACTTTATATATAAATCTAATATATATCCTAAATCGCGCTTTTCAGACATGAAAAACGCAATTTTAATTTCATCAATCGGCCCAGTACAACAGGAGATATAGAACTGTGTACAATGTGCGAAGTGTACAATTATGTCTTCTTTGTAGAATATTTTATGATGGCCATAAAAGACCACAGGATTTTGGCTTTTAGAACATCACTTGCCATAGAACTTATATACAATAACGTGGCAATAAAACAAGTAATTATTACCTCAAATGTATGTTCCCTACTTCTTAAAATAAAGAACTTAATAATATTAACCTTATCTAAAACACTTCAGAATTACAAAAAGACTTTAAATATGCATGAATTTAACTTTCTGTTAAACAAGATTAACAATTAAAAAACCAGTTTAGAGCATTTCAGTTGCTTAAAATTGTTCCAGCTCTTAGGTAGAATAAAATTTAAGAGTTATCCTTATCTTTCTTCTATTGAATATAAAACTGCACAGCACTAAAATAAAAAAATTTTCTTAATAATATTTTTCATGCTGTCCTTATAAAAACTCTATATGAGTCGCAGATTTTTAAAGATTAGGAGTATCATCTCTCACCAGTACAAATTTGTAATATACTGAACTGCCAAAATGTTACGACCACACCTAAACTATAAGAACACACTTATCAGAATGATGCAGGTAGTACGCGAGAAGGTGGGAATGTTATTTAATAGCTTCAAGAGGTACTAAGAAGTAATTTTTTTGAGCAGGTAAATAGGAAGGCTGCTAATTTAAGTCACTTTGATAAGACCAGATTGTGATGGCTCAAAGGCTAGGAATAAGTATCCCAGAAATGACACTGCTCAGAGTCAGTACCTATGAAAAAAGGAAGATAGATTTGAAACATGTATTAGATGATAAGGCATTGGACATCCATGCATGACACTGGAGAATGTACCACTTGGTGAAGGCAAATAGGAAGCTGCTAATGGCTGACCTTATAGTCGCATACACTGGAGGTCCAAGTATGACGGTATTTAAGCATAGTTTGCTGAATTTATGTCTGTTGGATATCGGACTTTGTAACAGATACTTCTTTTATATGCCTCTGTTATCCTAGCATCACTGATATTTGGTGCTGAAGTAGGCCTATGAACACTGTGACTAGACTATGCAACAATCAAAGAGAGTTGCCAAGTTGTAAAAGAAATCGTGATTATTCATCACATTAATGGAAATGTCAAGGTATGCCATTTTCAAAGTAAACAGTTGCAGACTGCAAGACATAAAGAGGCAGATAATGAATGCACTAAGCTTTGGGAGACGTTCTCATGGGCATTCCCGCAACTAAAAGTTTTTGTAAAACATTCCATGACAGCTGCAGACTATATTAACTTCATTGCTGACTAATTACATCTTGTCAATAGCTTCTGCTCTTCCCATAAGTAACTGACTCTTCCAACAGATCAACAGTTTTTGTCATAAGACTGCAAATATGCTATAGTGATTTGAAGAACATGCATAAATTATAGTTGATATTTTGGCCTCCAAACTTACCAGATAATTCTACTGAGCTCATCTGAGACATAATGGAGTACAAGTTAAGAACTTATCACTTACCTCATCTTAAGCTACAGGAGCTGTATAGCTTCTATTTGCATCTCTGATACAATCTCCCTCCTGATGCTTCAAGGACTTGTAAAATCCACGCAATGACACATTCTAGCTAATCTGCATGCTAAAGATATAGGAGCATGATACGAGAAGGGTGGTCACTATGTTTTAGCTTATCAGTGAAAGTGAAGGATTAGGACATTAGAACTAGGCTAGAGAGCTTCGGAATGTTTGCATTAAAGAGCATTAGCATTATAATGTTTGATACGTAATAAGTTTGTACTAAGTTCATAATAAGTTTGTATTAGCATTATAATGTTTGATATGTAAGTAGTAATAAATCTTCCATTAGTACTTTACTAATACATTTTTGACAAATTTTCCATTTTACTTCTATTAAAAATCTTTAAGCAATTTTTAAGCACTTATACAGTTTTTTTTTTTTTTTTTTTTTTTTTTTGTTAGAGAA
>KK115731.1:363667-383318 GCA_000611955.2 Stegodyphus mimosarum
AACTGCTATCTAGTAAAGCTAGCCTATTAGGATTGTCAGGTTGAGATAAAATGTTAAAATATTGCAAAAGAGACAACTGCTCACGCCTCAAATGGAGAGATGGTTCGTAAGAATCAACATAAAGACTCTGGATAGGAGATGTCCTGAATGCTCCAGAACAAATCCGCAGAGCTTGATGATGAACAGGATCTAACTTAATCAACACTGATGACCGGGCGGATCCATATATAACTGAGCCATAGTCCAGTCTAGAACGAACGAGTGCTCTGTATATACGAAGCATAGAACATCGGTCAGCGCCCCAGGACGTGTTCGCCAAGACTTTCAAGATGTTTAGTATTTTCATACATTTCTTCCTCAAATTTAAAACGTGAGGAAGGAAAGTCAGTTTACGGTCGAATGTCAGCCCTAGAAATTTTGCTTCAGGCGCAACCGGGATCGCTGATCCATTCAGATATAGTTCAGGTTCACGATGAAGACCTCTTTTCCTACAAAAGTGCACGCACACGGTCTTGTGTTCGGAAAAAGTAAACCCTTGTTTGTTTGACCACTCTTGGATCCTGTTCAAAGCGATCTGCAATTGTCTCTCTATATGTCTCATATCTGCTCCTCAACAGCTAATCTGAAGTTCGTCAACATATAAAGATCCTAAAATAGTTGGAAGTTCTTTCAATATAGAGTTTATTTTTAAGCTGAATAGAGTTACACTTAGAACACAGCCTTGAGGCACACCCTCTTCCTGTTCGAAAATCTCAGACATCACAGAGCCAATCCTTACCTGAAACGTTCTGTCCGTCAGAAAGTTCTGAATTAGAAACGGTAAGTTGCCGCGTAAGCCACTGTCATGAAGATCACGAAGGATCCCATATCACCATGCCTTATCGTAAGCTTTCTCAATATCGAAAAAAAATAGAGACAAAATTGTTTCTTCTAAGAAAGACTTTTCGAATTGATGTCTCCAAAAGGAGCATGTTATCTACAGTTGTGTCCTTCCCTTCCGGAAACCGCTTTGATAAGGCGATATTATGTTATTCTTTTCCAAGTAATACACTAAGCGGGTGTTTACCATTTTTTCAAACAGTTTGCATATGCAACTGGTAAGGGCAATTGGCCGATAATTCAAGGGATTCCGCGGGTCTTTTCCTGGCTTCGCGATCAGAATGACAACAGCTTTCTTCCATGCACTGGGGAATGTATGCTCATTCCACATCCTATTGTAAAGGGTTAGTAGGGCAGACAGTGACTTATAGGACAGATGCTTCAGCATTTCGTAGCTGATGCCATCAAGACCCGGAGAAGACTTATGTGTCTGAAACAAAGCTCTCTTTAACTCAAACATGGTAAAATCTCTATTGTAAAGCTCAGAGTTGGAGGAGTTGAATGCAATGGGATTTTTTTCAGAGCGCTGCTTTATAGAAAGAAATGCGGGTGAGTAGTTTCTGCTGGAAGAAACGGCAGCAAATGCCTCACCTATAGTATTCGCGATTTCTTCTATGCTGCTAATCACTCGATCATCTTTTTCCAAAAAGGAAAGTGAGTGGTCTTTATAAATTCCACATGCTTTTCGAACTCTCTCCCAAACTCGGTTACTTGGCGTAGAGGATGTTATTGATGACACATATGAAATCCAGGAATCCCTCTGGCTCTGCCGTCGTACTTTTGTGCATTTGCTTTGGCTCTTTTAAATGTTATAAGGTTTCGCACAGTTGGGTATCTACGGAAAATTCCCCAGGCTTTTCTCTGTTTTCTCACTGCTTCCTGACAATCGCGGTTCCACCATGATTTGGAATATTTAGGCAATTTTCCTGATGTTTTTGGAATAGAGAGCGTAGCTGCTTGAAGGATAGCATACGTAATTGCTTCCACTGCCTCATCGATATGCACATCTTCTACCATTTTTTTTGTGAGCTCTGCAACAGAAGAAAAGAGTTCCCAGTCTGCCCTTTCATATATAAAACAAGGGGATCTCGACATGGGGTTTGCTCCTCTTCGTGAGAGAGATACGAAAATGGGATAATGATCGCTGCTGTGAATATCATTCCCGACACTAAAAGTTCAAAATGGCAACAGAGATGGTGAACAGATGGCAAGATCACAGGCGTGAAAAGTTCTTGTAGGCTCATGGAAATATGTGTCCTGCCCATTATTGAGAAGACAAAGGTTGTGATCTTCAATTAGCTGCTCAATTTGTCTTCCTCTTGAATTGGTGTCTTTATTTCCCCAGAGCGGACTGTGCCCATTAAAATTTCCTATAAGGATAAAGGGTTCAGGCAGCTGCTCTACAAGCTCATTTAAATGTTGTTGGTCAATGTGCTCGTTTGGAGGCAAATACAAAGAGACGACTGAAAGCACAATACTCAAATTTATTTGCACAACGACAACTTGGAGAGACGTCGTCAGAGAAAGTGCATTTGATGGACAGTCCAGAGGCGAGGAGACCTGCACCTCCACTGGCACGCTCTCCTGCAATATTATCTTTCCTGACGAAAGAAAACCTCCGAAGTTTTGCTGGTTTTTCGGGTTTCAGGTTTGTCTCCTGTATTGCGAAGCCCACAGGATGATGAGCATTGATAACATTTTTTATATCAGTCAAATTCCGGTGAAAGCCGCGACAGTTCCAGGAGATGAGGGTGGCCATTATGATTAATGTTTGTTTCTTCGGTGTTGCTGTTTTGTTTTACGTGAAAGCAGATGTTTGGGAATTTCCAGGCCCTCTTCTACTTCCATACTATCTGAATCAGGTGATTCAGATATCATTCCTTCGTGTGAGCTACTGCTGTGGCTTCTATTTTTATCATTTTTATGTTGAGTTTTGTTTTTAGGTTTGCTTTCAACTACCGTTTCCTTGTTTTGAATTGAATGTGTTGGTTTTTCTTTTTTGTTTTTACTACTTGTCTCCTGTGTTTTTATTGGATGTGTTTGCGTCCCGACTGATACTTGCACTGCAATTGACTTAGTTGATTTAACGGCTGCGGCAAAAGAGGTGTTTGGTCGAATCTGATTTGTTTGTACTAGCCTTCTAGCTTCTGCATAAGAGATGTTGTTATTTACTTTGGCTGCCTGTACTTCCTTTTCTAATTTCCATTTTGGGCATGACCGGGGAAATGCTGTGTGCTCACCTTTGCAGTTTATGCACAGTGGCGCAGCGGAGCAGTTTTCGCTCTCGTGGCCTACCAGTGAACATCGCGCGCATGTGAATTTGCCACGACACGAGTTCTTGGTATGACCAAAACACTGGCACTGGAAGCAACGCATGGGATTTGGAATATAAGGTCTTACGGGAATATTTAGATATCCGGCCTTAATATTCTTAGGCAGATCAGGCGAGTTGAAGGTCAGGATCACGTGTTTCGTGTTAATCAACTGACCTTCCTTACGCATCTTGATCCGTCTAGCACCACAGATATTTTGATCCGCAAGCTCGGATTTGATCTCTTCTTCAGAAACGTATAGAAGGTCGATTTCCGAGATTACACCATGACAATAGTTCAAAGTTTTATGCGGTGTTACTTTGACGGCAACTTGCCCAAGTTTGGTTACATGAAGTAAGGATGCAGACCGTGTGGCCGATGTCGTATCTATAAGCAAGTCTCCGGAACGGAGACGCTTTATGTTCCTAGGCTCACCAATACAAGATTGAATGTATTTGCTAATTACAAAAGGTGATAACTTTTGCAGCTCGCCAGAAGTACTAGAAATGACAAGGAAACGTGGACAGTTTTTAGGGTTATTGGCATTTGCATCTGTTCGCAGTTTTTTTACAGTAGATGTTTCGCACGATTCAGTACTTGGAAGGACTTTGGTAATTTCAGTTTGTTTAGGAATAATGAAAATATTATGGGTTGCCATATTGAGAAGAAAATAAGATTCGGGTCCGCCCCGCCCACCACGGAGCCCAACAAGGGAACACAGATTCCTGTGTTAGGGCTAGCTGGACCTATACGCAAACTGAAGTCCCACAGTCGGCTTTCCCGAAAGCAGAAACTCCCGAGAGCTTATCCCCAAGCCGCCGACGCAAGGTCGGGAGACCAGCCAATTGACACTCATGAGGACAACGAAGTGCCGCCCGTCTAGCTGAAGCAGAGGCCAAAGCAGTCTGTTGGGGACAGTACCTCGCCCCTCAACTACCAGGATCCTCCTTTCCAACGACACGGGTCGCTGCGCACGGCAAACGTGCAGGCGGTTTTCTCGCCACATGCAAACTAGAGACAAGGATTGTTCCAGTTGCTCATAACGAGCCTCAACCTCCGAAGAGGGAAACCACGAGGGAGAAAAGAAAGAGAGAAGTTACAGTTCAGAGAAGAGGAGACGGAAAAGAGGACAGATCACTGGAGCTCCAGGATCGTGACACCTGTCTCATCAAGAAGATGATCCCCTGAAGGGCTAGGGTACCTCGGGATTGCTACACCCGTACTCACAAAAGTGAGCCCCTGAGGGGTTTTATAAATGGTAGGTACTAGTCAGCAAAATGACAGTTAAATATAATGAGTTTAAATCCTTGTGCATTCAAACACTGCTATACTTCACATTGCCTACTGTTGCATCTAAGTTCGACAATATGTCAAAAACATGGCAATTGCATAATGTTGAAATCAGGTAAGTGAATAATCAGATAATCAGAAAGAATCTAATTAATCTCGAGAAAGATGACCTGATTTTACAGTTTCTAAAGCATAAATTACTTCTTATACTGTTAACATATAAAATGATTGAAAAGTAAATGAACATTAAAGAAAAAATTTTACTTCTGTGAATTTATGAGATATGTTAATAAATTAGCACAGAAATGTATGAAATTACAGGAAAAATAATAAATTTTATTATGCGAATTATCTAATTACATTTATGCCCAAAAAACAATACGGTGCTTCGGAATTAAAAATTCATATGATGGAATTCCTTTAAAAACCTCTTCAAATCAACCTTTATAAATTTTATTATGAAAGTTTTTGATTACAGTTATATCTAGTAAATATAATTGTGGTTAAGAAAGTTCTTAATAATATTCCCTAAAAAAATCACTATGGTTTATGCTTTTCTGCTATTATAAATTGAAAAAACATTGAAATACAGTTTAATAATTTTAGAAACACTCTGGGTATTATGGCTCTGTCCATTTTAAATTAGTCTTCTGACAAATTCCTAGCCTTACATTTTATTAAAAAAATAAAAAATTAGTCATTACATTTAAACTCATAAATAAGACCCCTACCCACCCCCCCAAAAAAAGAAAAAATCCATATGATTAGCATTTCAACAGCAATACACAGACTTGAAACATTTCTAAAACAAAAAAGATTTTTTTCTCTGGCTTTACAAACCGCATTGCCAAAGTTTACCTTAAATATTTAAATGTTGTTCACCTAATCCATATGCAAGATTGCAATGCACAAAAATATTACCTTAATAAATCAACCTAATATGAGTTTTGTTTTTAATTAATTCAATAACTGCTGATGCCGCATTTTCAGAACAATCACTACAAAATGGATACTGTCTGATTATCTGCACCTTGAATTTCAACATGTAGGAAAACTGCAGTGATTTTTGGTATATTTTTAAGTATGCAAGTGACAACAGCCAATTCACACATGCACACACCACATATGTGTTTGAGCACACATGGATTTATATGCTTTATATTCAACAACTATCATTTCGCTGAACAGAATTTACTGGCTGTAAAAATGTAAATACTGGCCACAGAGATTTTTTTCCTTTACAAAATTTGTTTTTTAGAAAATGCTTTTTTGTTATTATTTTTTTATTACAACAGTACCTACAAGTTGTAAAGATAGCCAAACAAATGTTTTTTACCAATTAAAAAATCAGCAAAGAGTTTTCAGCTTTTCTTGGAGCTTCGGAGAATTTCAAGTACCACAAAATGTTCACTACTCTGTTTGATATAAGTTGTTTATACACTGATAAACTACAGCTCAAAGCTCATTGAAAAAACATCTCAAGCTATATTGAATAATAGGAATGTTTTTGATTAATTTCAGTTTTTTAAAATATAGAAATTTAAAATATTTTTCATATATAAAACCTCATATGCAATCACGAAAAATAACCTGAAGCTAGAATTCTTGATTGTTTACTTCAAACCTACATGTGCAAATACGTCTTCTGTTGCTTCTTCCTCTTCAGTGCCTCAACAGCCCTGGGTGGGCCCTGGCCTTCTCCAATTGGAACCTTGATGATCCACACCCCCAATGAAATGTCAGGAAAATTTCATGAGGTAAAGCAGTATGTGACCAATATAGTTAAGTGGCAGCCCACGATGTCAACAAAAACTACTTATGTGGTAATCCAGATATGCAAGTAGCATGTCTGTTGTGGTCAGGGTGCTGAAGTTGTATGATATTGAGTTTGCGAAATTCTCTGATGTCTTTTTAAGCAAAAACAGATCACTGCTTTTGCTTAAAACAGTGATCTAGTTACTTCCCATATATGTTAATTTTAATTACATTCGGGGAGAACGACAGTGAAAAACAAAAAGGATTTCTCAAAAAAGGGGTTCTGCTATCTTGCTTTTTATTGCAATGTTTCTTGCCTTTTTAATTTTATTGATTCATTGCTCTTACATGGAATTCTTAGTGCACCACAGTTTTGAAAATGGCTGTTGCCTTTCATGCATTAGCTTGGCAAAACATCAATTCCCAACCAGTTTTGTAATTTTTCGGTGATGGCAATGATAGACAGAAATTGCCTTTTTTTATTAACCCTCTGGAAGTCTTGAGAAAGTTAAGATATTGTTTCCGAAAGCATCACCAGCTTTGTCAACAAAGCTTTTGAAAAAGCACGCAATGTTTCTTTCACTGAATGCATGGAAAGCGTTAAGTAGTTTTTTTATCCCCCCCACCTGCGGAGAATCATCACTTGAACTGATTAGTCTCAGCTGTAAAAATATCAATTACTGGCAAAACTTTGCCCTTTGGTAGTTTTTCAAGAAGTTACATGTTAGCTTTGTTATCCGACTTAACAGTACTTGTTCACTTTAGTCGGGATTTATGTTATTAAATTTTGTGAAAAACCATAAAAGAAAAGAGTTATAAATGTTTACTTTTTTTTTCTGTTCATAAATCTGCATTTTTACATATGCATGTATATGTGTGTGTACGTGCTTATATATATTTATTTATTTAAGTTTTTATGAGCAATCTATATGCATGCGGGCATAATATCAAAATGTTTTTGTGTTTCTAATAACTTTCACTTTAATTACTTAATTTACCTCTTATATATGATTGCTTGCCTAGGCTAGAAGGAACATTTGCTCACTGAAATAGTATGATTTTCAATACGTTTTCCTTTTTTTTTTTAATAAAGTAAAATATCTTGGGAACTTAGAAAATTTCTTATTTTATTTATAGCTTAAGGTATTTTTCATCCAGACTTTATTTGAAACTACAGATATAAATAATATTTCACAACTTACTTGATATGACAGAACTAATTAACTGAACATGAAGTAAAAAACTTGTTTATTTGCTAATCATAACCACAGACGTCTAAGCTTTTATCACGCAATTTTCTGCTTTTGCGTATAGCAATAAGTAAGGAAAGCCGCAAGTTTATTAATTGCACCATAATGATGTTTTCTTTAAAATCTAAGAAAATATTACTATATTTTACTATTCCACTACTTATTTTTTTTTTTTTTTTTTAGAAATCTTCGTGTTGAAAAATTATAAGAGCATTAATGAAAAAAATCGGATTTTGATAGATTGATTCTTATGGGTTTTATTAGTGTCTATACCTTTAATTCTTTCTCTCTGTATATATATAAAGAATTAAACAGAGATACTAGTCTAATGCTCTTGGTGCTTACTTATTTTTAAAATTTTATTTAATTTTATTGTGGCAAAACAATGAAAGGTTATTTGCCTAAGGATAGGGATGTCTTCGTGGAAGAATTTCTGAGGGAAATTGGGTCGTATATATGTCGCACGTGGGGATTTCAGATCCATCAAGAGCTGACAAAATATGCCATTTATAACGCTTTGGAAAGTCATCTTTGAATATGGAAAAATCCGTCAGTAATGCTGGGAGGGTTAAGTTTAACAATGAAAAAGATACAACATAAGCATAAGCTATTATAATGCTATAAGTAACTAAATGTTATTTAAGCTTAAATAATTATTCATGTGTAAAGAGATCTTTGATTCTTAAATAAATTATGATAATTTACCTAGGTGATGTTAGTGAATGGAATGATAATTATGCTCATGCAACTATTTTTGTATCAAAAGTAGACATTATTAAAGATGAAAACAAGCCAGTTATTTGACTTTTGAAATGAATCTAATTGTTTTGTCAAGGATGACACGCAATGCAATGAATCAGTTTCATATAAAAATACTGTTAGAAGGTTAAGAACATATTCAAAATGATAACAGAGAAAAATGGTAGAAAGTTTTTAGCGAAAAGAGAACAAAATACTTTCATTTAGAATCCAAAATCAGTATACAGCTTACCAATGGCTGAAAAAGTAAGGCCACTGAACACTATTAGTTCATGGTCAGGCTGAATGCATATTTCCATCCAAGCTCCATACCTAAAGTAAATATATGCTAGTTCCCTTTCATTCAAGCTCCATGTGTAAAGAAAATATAAGCTAGTTTCCATTAAAATGTTCACTATAAAAACAACCCTTCCCTTAGGCATACAGCCTTTATAAAGTAATCAAACAAGCAAACTTCTGCTATAGAACATAAACAAAAAGATTTACTGTTAACAAAATTGCAAAAATCTTTCACCATCTAAAATGTTTAAACAGATATTTAGTAGGAATATATTTGAGCGCATAACTGAGAGTTTAAAATGTATGCATTCCAAAAATAATATATTTTAATTTTCCATTTCTATACCTCTTAAAAAATATCATGGAGGTATGAAAAATCTCCATAATTCCACAATTGCAACAGACAGTGTATTATGGTAAGAATACAAACAATACTGTTCTCTTTTATAATTATGTTGCTGCTTACAGAATTAAAAAAAACAAAGAAATGAGATAGTTACGGCCTTTATTAGCCAACTGAATAATGTAGAAAAGACAGATGCTTGTTATGTCTACAGCGTTGCAGTTTACTCCGAAACTACACTTACAAGATTTCACACTCATATAAATACAACTTACACTCACATAATCACAGTTACAGAAATTCAGGCAATGGCTGCTGATACATTACTTTTGAAATTATATATCTTTTAGAGCAGTGGTTCTTAACCTGGAGGTGTGAGAGAAATTTCAAAAATTTTATAAAAATATGAACGAGATGTCCATGCATGTTACACATAGCACAGGTTAGAATGTAAACAAAACCAGCCTATGGCAGTGGCGATGTAGGTCATGACATTATATGGATTAATTTTCATTTCATGGGACATACGGGAGAGGCTTATTCCACAGAATATCTTACTCCTTAGAATAATATAACTTCCTTGCTCAGCACATGCAGTTAAAGTAGTTATATTGTCACATGCAATACAGAAACAACTTGAGACATCTTCCTATATCTTGAATAAGAATGTAGACAAAATTTGTATCAATATTTACTTTAATTAATTAATGTTGTGTAGTATTTATTGAAATTGAATAAATTTACCCATCAATAAAAATTTACATCAATTAATTTATTTTTTTAAAATTGTAGTAATCGTTATGTTGAAAAGTGTCAATGGAAAGATGATTATATCGTTTATGAATTTACCTGTTCAACAGAAACATGTAGTACGCAGTAACCACAAATAAATATTTCTTAAATATGTTACAAAATATTTTCCAACTTCAGTCTTAAACCCTCAAAGTTGTTAGAACATTTCAATAATCAGCATGGTGGTGAATGTACAGGATATACTCTTAACATCTTGAAATCTAAGTAAGCATGATTTGATGCCAGTGGTACTACTACAAAATTTAACATTACAGCAATTGCAAACGCTTTGCTAGAAGCTTCTTATCAAGCACTTTATTTGTGTACCAAGGAAAAAAAAAGCCATATGATAGCTGAAGAACTAGGAAAACTATGCACACTTGAAACTGAAAAAATTTTGTTCAGTTCTGAAGCTCAAAAGAAAATTCAACAAATTCTGCTATCAGATGCAATTTGATCATGCATTGAAGGTCTCAAAGCTGATATTTTAGTGCAAATAGCAGAAGATATCAAAGCCACTCCACTAAAATTAAACATCTAACTGGACTAGTCAACTGTTGATGATAATTGCAGTCAGTTATTAGTATTTTTGCGATAAAGAAAATGAAATACTAAAAGATTTTTGTACTTTGTGAGTCACTTGACTCAACGACAAAAGGCACTAATGCTTTTATCACAATATATATTTTTTTTTAATACCAAATGCCCATGAGTATTATAGGCTCAGTTTGCACTGATTGTGCCCCTGCAATGTTGGGTAGTGGATTTATTTCATATATGAAGAGAGAAATACCACAAGTTATAACACTGCACTGCAATTGCATGGAAAACTTTGTCAGAGAATTTAAAACAATATCGAACTACAGTAGTATGAATGTAGTTAAGTACATCAAAGAACGAGCACTTAATCATCATATTTTTCATGCTTTGTGCAAAGAATTGGTTTGGGTTTGGCTAGATTTATGTGATTACAGCAAAGCCTTGAGGGCTGTCTGCCTTAGGGAGATGGATGCCTTCATGAGGGACTTTTATGGAAAACTGGTTCATATACATGTTACACAAGGAGAAAACCATGAAAACGCTCATGCAGCCAGCCCGTTCCCGGGATTCAAACCTTGGACCGAACTACCAGTGTTAAGCGACTTTACTGCTCGGAAACTGGTGGGCCCTTTGTGCAATGCTGTTCATACTGTGCTTCTTTATCATGCGGAAATACGGTGGCTCTTCGAGGGCCGCATGCTGACCAGAGTTTCTGAATTGCACGAAGAAATTAAACAATTTCAGATTAACCAAAATAGAGATTTAGTGGAAGCTTTTGGAAATACAGACGCATTGCTTTGGCTAGCCTACCTACCAGATATATTCAACCACATTATGAAGAAGGATTTGGCAATAATATAATAACAGATAGTGAGAAAATAGCTTCATTTATTGAAAAATTAAAACTCTGGAGATGTTTATGGTACATGGGAATTTAGAAAACTTTCCTTTGCTGGATTCAGTCATTTTGGAAAATTAAAAAATAATAATTATACCAGAAATAATACACCATCAGCAACTGAGTGAATCGCTTGATGGATACGTCTCCACAGGAAATACTAGCAAACTTAAGAGATGAATACTCAATCCATTTTTGTCTGATCCAAATTCAATGGACAAAAATGATTTCTGTAAAGATTATCTCATCGAAATACAAGTTAATATGCGTATGGAAATGGAATTTGAAAAAATATACTTGGAACAGTTAGAAGCTAATCCACAACTGGCAAAAATAGCACTAGAGACACTTTTACCACTTTCCACCACCTGCTTTTGTGAAATGGGATTTTCAGTACTTCTGCCCATCAAAACATAAGCCAGAAATTGTTTCAATGCATCCAATGACTTATGGGTGGCTCTTTCAAATACCAATGTTGTGCAATTTTCTCATGATTTCTTAACTGAAAAAAGATCTCTGTATACATGGGAAGAACAACAGTGCACACAAAAAGGGGGAAAGCATTTCTTAAAAAACATGTTTTAAAATTATCATTATTTGCTTTTACAATTTTATTAACTGACTGCTCTTAAGCAAAATTCTTAACATGCCACCATTCTGAAAATGTCTGATCGAGCGTTAGCTTGGCAAAAAATTAGCTCATCAAGGAGTTTGCGAAATTTCTCTAGTCAACGCAACCAATTACGTCATAATAAAGTTTCTATAAAATTCAACTACTTACTCTGGTTACCGTAAATGAAACAACTTGGCAATAATCCATGAGGCACCCTTAATATCCTGTAACTGGGAGGGGAAGATGAAACCCAAATCATGCTTGAATCATGACCAAGAAGACGATTGCTCAGATGATGAATGGTGTGCAAATTGCAACTGGCTTAATGGATAAAGAATCATTTTTATTTTTCACAGGAACAGTTATTCAGCAATATGTTTTTGCTCAAAACTGGTACAACAGTAGAAATGCTAAACAAATCCCACAATTTTTTTTATATACGTAGTTTACATTTTAGAGAATGAAGAGGGCAAAATGAGAGTGTGGGTTATTCAAGGAACAGCAAGCGAGAAAAAGTGAAAAGGCAAAAAAAAAGGGCGATGCAACGTAGCTGAATTATTTATACGCTCTGACTTCATTGTTTCCATTTGAATTTTGATTGGCTACAGAGAGCCACACTGCTGAGAAATTTTGATGCACTGCAAGCAAATTTAAAAGCCTAATTGCCAAATGTTAATAATTTTGTCAATATTTTAATGTATATATGTTACGGTGAAACGCCGATATCTGGAAAATGTCGACTTTCACCGGTGAATGTCAACATTCACATAGTCGCTTGGTGTATGTCCGAAATATTTTCCAAATACTCTTATTTCTGACTTACACCAGTGAATGTCGACATTGACCATGTACTAATGGTGAATGTTGAATATATGAGAATATTATATTTTCTTCTCCGTAATTCAGTCGCGAAAAAACACACAATACATTCAAAATGAGAAAGGAAAATAATACAAGTTAAAAAACTTACTTAATTATACGAAACGTAGTAAATGAGAAAATAAAATAATAGTAATAAAAAACTTACTAAATTATGTGATTCAAATCTGATTAATTGCAACAACTTAAACTATTATGAGACTTTGAATTGCACAAGAGGCCCTTGCTTTTACAACTGGCATTTATGGGAAACAGCCAGTCGCCTCTCTTTTCGACCTACACCAGAGCATATCTGTGATTGTCGATATACACCGGTGAGGGTCCGAATGTACAAGAATGCAATGTTATATTCGATCTTTCACCGACGTATTTGGGGAATGTTGACATTCTCCGGTGAAAGTCGACATTCTCCAATTTCGGTCTTTCACAGTAACATATATAATTATATCATAAAGAAAGACTTAATTAAAAAATTTAAATTGATTCAGATTTCTGATGTATGCAGAAAACAAACAATAAAATGTTATTTTCAAATTAAAAATGATAATCAACACACATAATTCTAAATTTTCAATATGGAAAACAGATTTTAACTGAGTGCAGTAACTTTTGGCTAGATGCAAAAATAATCATTGGAGCACATACAAATTGCAGCCTATCCTTAATATATGTTCCTAACAACAATAATTCTATTAATTTATTTTGTTTTGGCTGTGTGCAAAAATCAAACATAATTGAAAACAGAAATGAATGGACTCTTCTTTGATATATGTTACTTAATACATATATTTGATTACATTTCATAAAATTAGTGTACCGTTTTGGCATGTGTCAAATTCAGAAATACGGTGGAGGAAGAAATATTGAACAATACAAATTTGTGCGGTACTTACGTACTATGACGACTACCTTGGCGACATTTGGAGATAAAAATCTTCATTGGCATTTTTTAGTTTATGTTTATAAATTAAATAAAAGAACTTCATCAAAGCAAATTAATTTAAATTCTTTTAAAAATGAAAGCCCCAATTATAAAAGAACAAAAATTTAAAATACTAAAATCCTGAATATATATATATATATATGTATACATATAAAAATATGATATACCAAATACGAATAGAAAAAATTAATCATTTTTAATTTTACTACTGTAAATGATAATTAACAATTATTAAACTTACTTCTGAATAAGCTTCAGTGAAAGTTACATAAATAAATTATATTTTTGATACATAATATGCGTACAAATTTTTAAAAAATTGAGAGGCATTTAGCGTTAACTTTAAATAACAGATGGCAGCACAATATAGTTAACTTACTTAAACTGGTAAAGAAAATCTTCCTCATTTGAAGGAAGTTGAAAAATGTTGATATCCATGCGGAAAAAATAATCGCAAAAAGTTTCATGTGTTTCACCTAAACGTAATAATCGGCGTAAAAGTAGCAAAAAAAGCTGTGGTAATAGCAAATGCGGGACTAGTGCGAGATAATACTCTTTATTTCAGCGCCCTCTATAACCTATATTAGGGTTAACCTTTTTTTAAAGCCGCCCAACCGGTATAGTGGTTAGCGTCGCCGATTGCCGTGCCGAAGGGCTCACGTTCAAATCCCGCTTATAACCAGTGTTAGGCTTAACCTGTATAACATACAAAGGTCGCCGGATTTGGCGAGATATCTAGGTAGTCGTCATAATACGTAAGTACCATTTGTGCAATAATTTTAAAACAAATGATGTAAATTAAATTCTTACATAATAACCAGTTCATATAACTTAGGTAATACATAAAAAAAAGAATGTCTTTTGTAACTGATAGCATACAAATATCAAGATATGCAAATATTCAAGGGAGAAAAGTACTTAAAGTAAATTTTTATAACTTAAAATTCAATGAAATCAATACTAAAAAATAAATTTAATATTTCGTAAAAAGTCCACTGTTGTCTGTAATCTTCTAGGCATTAATTGCACTAACTTTTTGGTTAGATCTGATGATACATTTTCCCCATATTTTCAAGACGATAATTCTAAATTCTTTTTTATTTCAAAATTTATATTTCTAACTTCTTGATCCAAAAAAATACCATAAATTCTCAATCAGGTTGAGTCAAGTGATTGGGTGGAGTGTTCAGTCTTTGGGAAACTTTATATAAAAGGAATTATTTTATACAAGAACTCCTAGCTTAAGTTTAGGGTCATTGTTGTGTTAGAACCGGAAGTCATCTTTAATACCCAAAACTGACATGCTTTGAAATAAATTATCTCGCAATACCTCTACGTATTTTCTCGCATTCAAAATTTCCTCAATTATAGTCAAATTATCAGTTCCATTCCAGTTCATACTACACTACCATCCTTTAACAGTTGGGCATATATTTTTGTGATTTACAGCCATTTTATTTTTTCTCCAAATTGTTTTGTTGCCATCGGATCCAAACAAGCAAAATTTACATTCATCACTGAAAACAGTCTTTTTTTTCAAAAGTCTAAAGGTTTATTTATATATTCGTTTGCAAAATAAAGCCTCTTCTTACAATTAGTTTCCACTTATATACTTTTTCTTGCACTCCTGGCTTTATATCTGAATTTTATGTAGGCAATTTTTTACTGTTCGAGGAGTAACAAAAACACCTGAACAAGATGGAAGATGATTAGATATTTCTCCACTACTAATAAAAGTTTTTTTTACTACCTTTGAATTATTCAGCTTTCTCCTGTTGTAAGAATGTTTGGCCACCCTGCTAGCTTTCTAATTGTGATACTCCCACTTGATCTTTACTTATCACATAATAAACAGTTGATAAATTGGCTCTAGTGTACAATTGGTTGCCCTTTCGATTGGTGAAAATTTTTTTTCAGTTTTGGCGATGAAATCCCATTTCTGGTTACCATGAGAGTTTTTACTTGGTTTTAGCTTCTTGATTTTTTTAAGTGAAAATAAATCGATGTGCACATGGATCAAATCAAGGCAATATGCCAATGACTAGTTTGCACAATTCTCTGATTTTTTTTTAAGTGAAATCAAAGTCGATGTGTGCATGGACACGGAGTTTTTTAAATTCTTCGACTTCTTATTTTGGATTTGTGTAGTGGCCATCTTGAAATTGTGCCTTCCTGGCGCCGATCTTGGTGTCAAAAAAAACAAGAGGCACCCAACTGTAAACTTTTATCTTTTTTTCCCTTTGGGAATTTGCATAATTTCATTTGGTTTTCTTCCGCAAAGCACTTGATAAATGTAAACATCACCAACATTGGTGATAATAGTTCAAACCTGGTAACCCTTCATATTCAACAGATTTGTTTATTCAAAGGTTGCAACCATTGCTCTTGCATTGATTTTTGTTCAATTACCACCTTCGCTGTTCGCATTTGCAGATTTAAACTTTTCTTCACATACTCATTATTATTTTTTCAAATTTTCACGTTATTTTTATGAATTTTTAACATTGAATAGATAGAAACATTTTCATATAATTAGTGAAGTTTTCGGAGACAGATGCTTGTTCGCGGAAGAAAATAATGGCGAGAGGAGGTGAATGATAATCGGAAACACGAATATGTTGATTTTTTTGCGCAATACATTTATAAAATAAAAAAAAAAATAAGTATGAGAAGAATATAATTTATTACTAAAAAAACTTTCATGTAATTAGAGAGTTGCAATTCAGTTTCTATTTAAAATGAGAATATTTGCCGATTTCATTTATGTGTCGATAATGGATTTTTATAGTTTTGGAAGTACTTTGAAATTATACAATGAAGATATTAATTATAACAGTAGCTTTTTGATTTTATGCTTTTATAATTTCCTTAGAAACTGCACTGTTAAAAACAGGAATATTTTGGAAGTTTATAATATTGAAAGATATTCAAAGACAAATCTGAATTTTACTAATTTTTTCCATTAAATAGATAACTTCGTCAAGAAAAGAGTTCATTATTACAAAGATCTCATTATTAGATTATTATTTTACTTCCGCTTAAGCTTAATATATTGTTTTCCATGCTAATTTTAATATAATACAAATTTATTTTCTTATATCGCGTTTAATCGGTTAATTTTACATCCATATGCTTTTAATATTGTTTTCTCGGCTAACCTGAATTTATGTCATTTATTATTTAACTTATTTTGATTATATGCACTAAATATCACGTTTACGTGGCTTACTTATATGTGTTTAATAACCGTACGCCGCTCATCGTCGATGTCGATCAACCGTTGGTGATCTTGGCGAGTATAACTGCAACGGTGCCAACAGGTTCTTTGCCGAAGTGCCAATGGGTGCTTTGCGGAAGTGCTTCTGTTATTATGTAAAAATTTAATTTAATCTACATCATTTTCAATAAAATTATTGCATAAATTTGTATTGTTCAAATACCTCTCCAGCTCTAGTGTAGAACTGGGTGCCCTTTTGATTGGCAAAAAATTTTGTTCAGTTTTGGCGATGAAACCCCATTTCTGGTTACCATGAGAGTTTTAACTTGGTTTTAGCTTCTTGATTATTTTAAGTGAAAATAAATCGATGTGCACATGGACAAAGTCAAAGCAATGTGCAGTGACTAGTTTGCGCAATTCTCTCATGTTTTTTTAAGTGAAAATAGGTCGATATGTACATGGACACGGAGTCTGTGAAATTCTTTGACTTCTCATTTTGGTTTTGTGTAGCGGCCATCTTACAATTATGCCTTCCTGGCGCCGATCTTGGCGTCAAAAGAATCGCCAAAAAACAAGGGGCACCCAATTGTAAACTTTTACCTACCGCACATACCCGCGTATAAGTCGAGATATTTTGGACAAAAAAAGACTTCAAAGTGGGGGGAGTCGACTTATACGCGGGGCCATAAAAAATTAAAAGAATCGGAAGTTCAAAAATTTCTTTATATAATGCAGTTGTTTTCTTCCCGCACTCAAATTGGACGACTTATCAAATAAGTCACTTACTTGAAGTAATTACACGACTTAAATTATGTGACGAACTAATCACAGAGTTTCGATTAAACCAAAGCATTTTCGGCCCCCAACAACCGATCAATATCGAGCAATAAAAAAGTTGGCGATATGTTAAATGTTAATGGTAAATGTTAGAAAATATTGGGCAGAGTGGATTAGTTCCGGTCGACCAACATTGACAAAGGGAGGCAACATTAAAAAGCCCGATATTACATTAATTGCTCAGTGGGTTAAAGATGCTTGGAACGAAATACCCTCTGAAATGATTATAAAATCATTTAAAAAATGTTGCATTAGCAACAAACTAGATGGCACGGAAGATGATGCTGTTTTTGAAAGTGAAAATGGCGACAAAGGCTCTAGTAGTGATTGTAACAATACAGAGTTCGAGACTGAAAATATGTATGATGACGAGCCAATGACGACAGAAGAGTTCTATGAAATGTTTGGCGAATCTGACCATGAATCGGACGTTGAAGGATTTTGATTTTGTTTATTTACCAAGGTATTTTTATCGTATATTTACTTTTTTTTTCCTCAGATGATTTTGAATAAATGTAGTACTTAAAAAAAAATTTTCGAAGTTTCTCGATCGATTTCGGAAGTGGGGGGTCGACTTACGCGGGTTTCCTACTTTCTACGAATTTTTTATGTCGAAGTGAGGGGGTCGACTTATACGCGGGTACATACGGAACTTCTCCATTGTATATATATTATTCTTATAGCTGATGTGTCAATTTAAAGCTCGCAGAACTCTACGTAAGTATCACAAAATTCCATCAAATAATTCTCATCAAAAGTTAAAACCATTTACAGTATTCAAGAAAGGAGCTGAAGATTATGATAAATGTAACAGTACAGGATGAAATTCTAACACAAGAAAAACATATACAGTAAATTTCGAGTAAAAAGCACTTGGCAACCTGGGCCACTAAATTACCTTTCCATCAACCCTCGATCCATTTTTAAATACAACAACTCTTCCCATGGTACAGTTTCCAGTATTTACAATGTATATTGAAATACATACAGTTTAATTATTGCTTTCCTACAAAATACGAGCAGCATAAAACGAAAAACACACTTCAGAACTGAATAGAAATGCCGAAAGGACTATATACAAACATAAACAGCCGGGAATACTATACCTGCCAGATGCATAAAAAGGTAATTATTTCCCTGAATTAAATATTAGAAACGTGGGACTTATTTCCCTTTGAATTGTAAAATTGTCATTAGAATTTTATTCAAAAGTTTATCCAAAGAATTTTAAATTAATTAAAAGTAGTTAAAGAATTTTAATAACTCTGTTTAAAAGTTATTAAAGTTTATAAAGATTTTGTTATAATCCGATTATTTGGGTTTTTAGTATTGTAGGAGACGGCTCCATTAGGACAGATTACGCAACAGCCGGGCGGCGCCAACAGGAGTGCCTCTCGGGATAGGACTATTTTATTATTACTTTTTCTTTAACTGTAAAAGAGACGGAGAAATTGTTATGTAAGAGAGTAGTGTAACGTTTCGCTAGTAATGAGATATCTGTATTAAAATTTTGATTTAAAGTAATCCCTGCTGTGATTATTTCTTTTGAACCTGCGCGTTGTAACCCAGAGAGTTGCAACATAGTATTTCTGGCGTCCGCTACTTTTATTTTCTGCTAAAATATGGATATCAAAGCTTTGAAAGCGAAAAGAAAGTCGCTGCGAACAGCATTCACGGTTTGCTGCAACGCTATTACTCAGAAGATCGAAACTGAAACCTTAAAAAGTGACGAAGTCAGTACATTGCTTAAACAAATTCAAAATAAATTCGCACGTTTAGAAACAACTCAAGAAGAAGTTTCGAATTTGCTGCTAAGCGATGATACCCTTCAAGAAGAATATTCCAAAGATTTTTCTGAAGCGGAGGAATACCGAGATAAATTCTGCTCAGTTTGTTCGCTATTGGAAAATGCAGAGAAAACAGATTCCTCTACGGAAGACACAGCAAGTGAACAAAAAAGGAAATTCAAGCTTCCGAAGCTAGAATTGAGGAAATTTAGCGGAGATCCGAAAGACTTTCTTGCCTTTTGGTCCCAGTTTGAAAAAATTCATAAAGATAATGCTAT
>KK115731.1:406466-419436 GCA_000611955.2 Stegodyphus mimosarum
AGTAAAAGACCACGATTCATTAAACGTAGACCTCTCCGTCGCACAAAAAAAGAGAGCAAGCCGTTTCTTTACGGTATACTAATGTTTAAAAATAAACGGAGTGAATGCCGAAATAAAGTTTAATTAGCCACAAAATTTGATATATGCCATTTGATATATTCTTTTAAATATATTGCTGATTTATTTTTAATCCTAACAAAAAAGTTGGAGTCAAATAGCACATGAAACAATGGAAAACACCTCTAACAATAACATAAGAAGTAGACGCATTCGTGACGAGTTTTAATGGATTGTACACTTCTCTGACTGTGTTACATTCATCTGTACTTTTATTTCAAGCTTGTAGTAAATGAATCGAGAAACATTTATGCATAGCACTAAAAGACCTATTCAAAAAGCTAGCAGAAAATGTTATAGAACAGTTCGATTTAGAACGTAAAAATTATTTCTTTGTCATCTTCGAATCATTCTTGACATTCTTGGAAGCATCACTGAATGTCTTTCTATGGAGGATGGGGTGGGGATCTGTCATTAACTTCTAGAGTTACATTGATCTAATAAAGATACTTAAGTTCTTTAACTCAAACAGACGTGAAGCGAGTTTGAGGGCCCTTCCTACTAACTATCCCAAACATCCTAGGCTTGTAACTGAATACGCTAGCTCACGCCATAACGCGGGCACTACGACTGTCAGTTGCACATTAGAGGCTCATCTGCTTTTGCTGGGTGCTTCATTTAGAGCTGTGAACAGTTGCGTTATCACAAATGCATAGTGGTACATAAATATTACGTCTACACAGTGGTGCAAATGTAATAACTATTATAAACTGCTGTTATATATTGTTACGTCACTTGAATTACGATGTTTTCCACATTTTTGTTTGATACAATATTTTGTGGTTGAAGTTCTACAATTCTTTCAGACATTTCTGTTTTACATACATTTCGTGTAAGGAATTCTCTTTACTTACAGCACATTTTTACATAAGTTCTTTGTTTTCGCATACGTTTTATTTTGTTCACATTGTTTGTTAAAGTCCTGAAGTCTGAGTCTTTGGTTCTGAAAGAGTTATAGTATTCTTTTATTGTAGCAGTTAACAGATGGGCTATTTCGTTGAGTTCTATTTTTGTGCTTGCTTCGATGATTTTTTGGTGTATGGGTTCAACTTTTCAGTTATTAGTCTCATAAATGCTTGGTTTGTGTGGCTTTTAGAAATTCTATAACTTTTCATTGTTATTTGAACTTTTTCTTTTTTTATTTTAAGAAACATTATTCTACTATCCGAGATCGTTGTCTTCTCATGCATTTTCTAGTTATTACTATCCACCGCGAGATTATCACCACAGAAACAAATAAAACTGCAAATAATTCCGTTTCTGGCAATTGCTATTCTGGCCATGTTACTTTTTGAGCAGATATTTGTCATCAGAATAGCACAAAATACGCAACTAACTAAGTTAATACAAACTAAATTAATACACAAAACTAAGTTAATACACAACTAAGTTAATACACAACTAAGTTAATACACAAAATACACAACTAACTAAGTTAATCTAAAATATAATGCTCTTTAATATTTTTCTCTCAAGTTAATTTAATTTCAGGCAGTTTCTGCCTACATTCGTTCTGTATAATCCCATTGTTCTCAGCATTTGTGATCCATCTGAAGATCTGCTATTTTTTTCTGCTGTACTGCTTTTATTCAATCCTTGAATGGCTTGAGTAACTGCTGAAGAAACCTCTTTCGTTCTGCAGTCCATGCAGAGCTCTTTCGCTTTTCGGAAGAGTTTTAAATCCGAGGATTTTATTTTTGGTGAGGTGAACATTCCCACTCGTACTTGGTTAGGAGAACTATTTCGAATTTCTGCGCGTGTCCTGCAAAATTATTTCCACACCCCTAAGCAAGTCAGGCATTTTTATGCATGAAACTCTATCTTTAGTAAGAATTGCTTGGTAATCCTAGGCATAGATCATAATTTATTTCACCAATGATTATGCATGTTGCAATATTTGGGGTCGCGGGGAGAATCATTGGATTGACGACAATTTCAGTCAAAATTTTTAATTCACGTTTTATCATTTGCTATTATTCGAGATAGAAATCTTTCACCTTCATTATCAGGTCTTCATATAAATAACGTTACATAAAGTGATGAGGGATCAACTGAACACAAGTATCTCTATTTCTTTTCTTAGTAAATTTCTGTCAAAATACGGCATACTGATGTTGGTGAAATCGCTTTAGCTTGTGATATTTTCTCGAGTATTGTTTGATTGTCTTTCTTTCTAGCTGGATACAAATATCGCCCTAGGTTGGAACCAGCACTAGGCATTTCGCTGCCTAGTATTTCTAAAAAATTTCACCCCTTAGCACTGCTGCTCAGTACAGCTGCACTGGCTGTCCTGCTTTGATGTCAGCATTACACTTCTTTAATCTGTTGGCATTTTTTGTCTTCCTAATTTTCAATTATCATGTGCGTGTGACGTCCTTCACGAAAGCTTAATAGCCCAACAAAAAGTTGTAATATGATCCACTGCCCGATCACTAAAAATTTCATGCAATAATGTGAAATTTTGCTGGAGTTTAAAGTCGGAAACGTTTATTTTTTAAGTCCGATCTTTTATTTTCTGAAGTATCCTCATATGCCTACAAATTCCATTTTAAACTCTATTTCAGATTTATTTTCTTGACACAGGTTGTAGAACTGTAAGGTTGCAATAAAATAAGAAAGTATTTATTTTAAACTTTCTTCTGGGTTATTTTACTTAAAAATTTAAGACGAGACGGAAAGTCATTTGACTTCCTTTATGGGTCCAATACTTAACAGTTAGAATAGAGTATATCCCTACACCTGTTTGGCAAGAACTCAGGAACTAAACTTTCATGTAGACGCCTGCCGTGTCACAAAAGGCCTCCACATTGAACATCTGTGCACACGTTCAGGTTATACTTGTATTCGTGAAATAAATTTATTGTAATTGTCTCAGGTATGTTTTCTTTCTAGACCATTAGTTTTATTTTATCATATATTTGAAAAACAGCTGAAAATTCCACAGCTATGGGTGAAGAATTCGACTGTAAACAGTTGGAATATATGCCCGACAAGCCGTTTAAATACGGAATGGGACTATTCGCCGTTTCGGCGTGGCAGTTTCGCCGTTAAGACACATTTTTCTTTAATTGCTTATGTTATATCTTTCCATATCATATTAAATTTATTTAGTTTAATATTTTTTTACCTATTTTATATATGAGACTTATTTTTCTTTATGTGCCTATATTATATCTTGCCATATTATACTATTAAGCGTATTTAGCTTAATGATTTTGTTTACCCGTTGTATACAAGTCACTGTCTTAAATATAAAACGAAAAAGCTTCTGCTATTAAACATATCTTCTAGAATTACTAAAATATTCCATAGAACTCGTGATTTTTTCCCAGTTAGGGTTTGTTGGAGGGTTTTTTGCAGGGGGATTAGTAGGTGTATTGTATACATATAACAGGGTAGAGTAAAAACATTAGGCCCTTAACGCGTAAAAATGATTTGTCGAAAAATAATATAACTTCTGTTATATCAGAAACGATAATAAAACTTCTGTTATATCAGAGCTTTAGTCCATAATTATGAAATGTGATAATTTTGTTCTATCTGATATTGACATAATTTTCTAACTATGTGTCTAACTATGTGTCTTTATCAGCTGCCGGCGGACTGCCATGTCGGCGAAAGGCGGCGGTCAAACGGCGACAGCGAAAAGTCCTAAACCTGTTTATATTACCAGAGCATGAACTGTTAGATTTATTAGCAATAGGTTATCTATGTTCAGGATTATTGGAATGAATTGAGATACAGTTTTGAGAAATTTCAATGATGCGCAGTGCACTGATTACTTAAAAATTCTGGCAGATTTTGTTGGATGCCCACACTGATATACTAATATGTCACTCAGGGCCGTCATGAGTGATGTTGACGATTTAGATAACATTGAAATTATAACCATGCTCATTTTAGTGGATTCTCCTACACTGGGAAAAACTAGTTATTTCAAAGCTTCGGGTTAAAATATTTAACAATTTCTTACGTTAGGACCCAGAGATTCGAATGATATCAGTATGTTGGTATTCATGTTTATTCTGCGGAAAACCAAAATTAACTTTTACCGCAACAGCCTGAAAACGTTAATAGCTTACTCTTTCTAAAAGAACTGCTTATGAGTTATTAAACAAAAAAAAAAATCTGAAGGTTTCAGATTTTAAATTACGTCCAAAGGGGCATTTTTTTAACATTTCGTGTGTTACCTTTATTTATTAAATATCATGTTCTTCGCATTTAAACCATAAAATTCAGTTAAAAAACAATACCGCAAAATAATTTTAAACTGAGCATTTCTTTAGAATTTCCTATACACAATCTCACGCGCTGGAGATTAAAATGTTTTTTCTGTACAACGTTGCCATTGCTCGCTTTGAAATCCTTGAGTTCGTTAATCAAAAATTCGTTAAAGTTTTACAAAATATAAAATCGATAATAAAACAAATTCCATATTTCAAATTTGGACTTCTAGATGCCCATATTCGCAGCAGAATTACGCCATTCAAAATTCGATGTCTCTAGGTACCGTCGTTTTATCACAATGCGAGAAACATACATACATTTATGCCCATTCTTCATTATTTAATTTCTTTAAATATAATACAGGGCTTCAATATGTGGTGACAACAGTTTAAAAAGTGAACCGACATTTAATGTTTCTGACGCAAAATTGCAAAACGAAAACAATAGTTCTTCAGGGACAAAGCCCCTTTGGACTAAAAAACCCACTGTATTTTTTTTATATAATGATTTATAATTCACCCAAATAAAATTTTTTTACATAATTGTAGATCAATGCATATGCTTCTGATTTCGGTTTACTTCTACTAAAATCAAACAACAACACTTATTAACAGAGGGAGGTAAAGGAAATCAGAAGTAAAATTTTTAGTTTCTTTACCTGAAAGAAAAAGTTGCATAGTTGCATAGTACAAGAGTTACAAATTTATGTTTTCTTGGTATTTAACTTTTCTGAACATAAAGCAGTAGATAGGAGATGTATTTATTCATATTTACATATAACTATGTTCATCACATATGAAATGCAAAATTCACGTTAAATTACATCAAAAGATTCTTTTTATTCAAAACCTGTGTCTTTATTCTTCAAACGATGTAAATCTGGGCTTGCGGCTGATGGAAGGTCATGAAATCTCACATGCGGTAACCTATCGTCTTGACATTTGGCCATCCCATATAATACAATTTGCCAGCCTATGCGTTGTTTGGTATGCATTGCAGTTTTAAATGCTGTTAGCAAACACTACCAAACCTTAACTAGACATATCCTAGCATTATAGCTTTCAGCTTGAAGATTAGATACAAGTCTTTCTCGTTGCTATTGAGGTGCTAGATAAGCATTTTCGACTCCTCTTTTTTTTGGGGGGGAGGGAATCTGCAGTTGAGTTAATAATGATTTTTGGAGTGCGTCTTTGGGGGAATTTTTCCTTCAATGATATTTTGTTTTCATTATTGTTAATGGCACTGGCTGTGTTTCCGGTATCTTCCTTTGAATCACTTGTTACTGCTACTGCTCCTCTTTATTTTGGATATTCATTTGATTTTTTCTTTTAGGTTCTGTAGTGAGATTAATCTATTCAGTATCTCTGTTATTTGAGTTCCTTTGCCGTCTTTTAGGTATATTAGAATTGTGCATTTTGTCATTCAAACTTGATGTCTCTAGGATTCTAGTCTGTGAGAGTGGTTGTGCTGATACGGAAGTTTTTGCGCATAGCTTGTTGCTGTATGGTTTTGTGTAATATTACTTAATGGTGGATCCGTTTCTTCTGCTTTTGACTGCAGTGCTTCTTGGGATTTCCATTGCATTGTATGCATGTTGACTCCTCTGCTGACTGAAGGAGTGGGGTCTGGGATCCATGAGAATGATCAGACTGTCGCCTGTTCATTACTGCAAGTTCTTTTAGTTTGTTGAGGTACTGAAAGAAGGGGTAAAACATGTCCTTTTTTCTAGTTGTGTTTTTTGTTCTTACGATTTCGATACATTTGTTAAAATTCCAAGTAGCGTCTTTAGGGTCTTGCCTTTGAAATTCCTGTTCTCGTGAAGTAGAAGTGGTAATAGTATGTCCCAGGAAGGTCATATCTTCTGTGTTTCGAATGGTATAATTCTGGGATGCTTGGTGTGCTATAAAGAGTACTTCGTAAACTTTTACGTAGACAACTACTTGGGAGATCACGGAATTGTTGCAAAGTTCGCTTGATGCTCTTGTACTATTACCAGAATGTACCGCGAAACACCTACTACCCGTAATGGAGTAATGCAGTCTTCATTTATTTCTAATGGGCCCATGTTGTACTGATCCTTTATGGTAGTTATTTTTGAGGTTTATAATGAGAAGTATAAGATAAAGGGAAGTTGTGGGGGCAGAGTACGATGGGTAATTATATAATGATAATAAAATTATAAAAAGACATTAAAAAGAAATATCAGACAAAAATAGTAAAAAAATAGCATCTTGATGATTGGGAAGAATGTCGAGGTACGCTAATCAGTAATACATTGGAGTAAAAACAATACAAAAAATTCTGGTATATAATCTCAATCCCAGTAAATGCACTAGGAAACCTGAACATTGTATGTCACAATCAACACATATAATACACGCTCAGCTCATTCAATACACAGAATTAAATTGTTAAACTGCTGTGAATCTACTGATGTTAATAACTTAAGCGGCTAATTACAATTCTTAAACAACATTTGAAATATGTACGTGGAGCTTAATACAGGAAAATTGTTGATTAGAGGCAAAGAGATATCAATTAGAAATTTTTCATCTTAAACTATATTAAAATTCTTTCATACTGTTGTAGAATAATATATAATATATAGTAAAAGACACCTATTAATTAGTTTGTTTCTGATAATGAAAACTTTCATACATAGTCGCCGATTTTTGACTAGAATAATGGTTCCTCTGATAGATGCTGAAGGTATATTTAGTTGGTTAATTGCTGTTACAATAATTTCCAGCTGAGCCTACTTTGTGGTATTAACATAAGATTTGAGATCTACCTTAAATGCTATATTTCATGTGTGCTTCTTCTCTGCTTTGGAGCGAGTATTTAGCTCTAAACTATTGCACTAACGGGATGATAAAGAAATAACACCATATACTGTTAGTTAATAATCACAGGGCCCACCAGCGGCCGAGCGGTAAAGACGCTGAACACTGGTAGTTCGGTCCGAGGCTCGAATTCCGCGAAAGGGCTGGCTGCATGGGCGTTTTCGTGGTTTTCACCATGTGTAACGTGTATACGAGCCAGTTTCCCTTAGAAAGTCCTCCACGAAGGCATCCCTCCCTTTAGGCAGATAGCCCTCGTGTGCTTTGCCATAATTGAATAACCTAACCTAACCTAATAATCACAGTGGTTCTTGAGTCTTACATTACACACATCTGAGCACTATATTTCTTGGCAAATTCACGAAGTCCAAAATTCGGGAGGCGGGAAACCACTAACTCTTGGAAAGTAGGCCGATTTTTTTGAAAATTAGACTCTTTGGTACTCCTAGTCAAATTTAAATTAAACTTTTAGCTGCAAGACTACAGAATTAAATATTATACTAGAAGCTAAATCAATAACTGTACCGGCACATCAGAATTAAAGTGTCTGCAGCGAGTGACCGCGGAGCCGAATAATTAACAGCTGTTAAATCTGGAAGGAACTAGCCACGTAGCGCATACGCGATGCCAGACGCACACTCTGTTTCAAATCTAAATACCTCAGCTACTAATTTTCATTCTGGTGAGGAATATGGAAAGCAGAAACTATAGTAATCACTGAAATTATAATAACTGGTGAATTAACATAAGATACCCTACGGACTGCTTCTTTCAGATAGCTTTAATTGTCTGAAAACCCTAATTCCCGTAAAAATGTCTAGATAAGAAAGAACAGCGGGGTCAGACGATGCGAAATCTGGTAAATATGATAGTGTGGCTTGACAGGGATCTGTTTTGATTAAAAAAAGTTTATTACTTCATTACCTTTTATTAATAAAGTCGTATCTCTCTGAATGGTCGAAGTATGCTTTAACTTCTTCTGCGCTACAAAATGCACTGCGATGCCTTGGATGATGTTACACGTTTCTTCTGTACAGAGTACATTAAATCCCTTTAACAACCAAATTAAATTGCGTCAGATTTTAGGAACGTGACATTTTTATTCTGCGAATCTACGGATTGTATAAAACTAGAGTGAGTGGGGAGGTCAATCCAAAAAGCTTCAGATGCTGGCAATAATTTGTAATGATAATGAATTGAGGTCAGGAGTAAACGACAATGATGAACATCTTTGCACTGAATAAAATATTGATCCAGAATCTAATCCCGATTTCGATGGTAGATTAGTAATAGCCAAAATACATGTGTGTGTCAATGTAAATGATACTATACTGAGACAATAAACTATTGATTCAAATCCAGGCAGTTATAACTAGGTAATCATGCTAATTATAACTTCTGAATTCATTGGTACGTTGCTGAGATCTCGTGTTGCGTCATCTTTCATATGAAAGCTTCCACGCTCTTTCTGCAAATAAATTCGCGGCTCTAAATTCATTAAGCAACAAAGCAACATGACTGCAGTAATACAGTGCTGAAGAAAATGCCTGAATAAAGGCATTTTCTTCAGCAAAGGAAGGTAAATAAACATAATCCATTACGTCTCGAAGATATATTTGGTATGCAAAAAGGTATCGAAGGTAAAACAAATGTATTGCATATGGGTTAAATTTTCCATACGCTCATACATCAGTATTCGGAAAGCACATCGGTAAGAATATGGTAGTTCGTTCCCTTTGTGGATAATGTTAGACCTAAATACTGAGGATAATTGATTCTTTTTTTTTTTCAAATATTGCTCTTTGTATACTTTCATCACGGCGCAAAAAAAAAATACAAAATTGTAAATTTTTATATAAATTTTTAAACGATTATAGAATTTTGGAGAAAGAAGTTAAATTAATTCAAGGTGTAATTTATTTTTTTAAAGAAAGTGGTATTAACGCAACGTTTGATTTACTTGCAATGAGAAATATAGTAACACACAGTAAGTTTTGCATAAATTCAGGGGCCGGACAGTCTAGGCCCAGCACTCATATTTTTTTTCTTATGAGGGAAAAATTGGTCTATGACTTATCATAGGACTGTATGGGCGTTTCTAAGGTCTGGGGTTTAGGTCATATTCATCTAGTGGGTTATAAAACACTGCCTGAATTAGTCAGTTTAGAGTTAGTGGCTAAAGTTATAAAAATGATACTCGTTACTATGGAATATGCTCTTAATTCATGATAAAATAATGTTTGATAATTAGTAAGATATTGATATTATTAGATTCAGTAATTGTTTAGTAGTTACTCAAAGTTATTTTCAAAATGCGTTGAAAGTTATTAGGGATGGAATAAAATATTTATTTCTTTGTAGAAGATTGTTTTGAGCATTAAAATTTAAAATCGAATCTCCGGCGCCGAAATTATATTCTATAGCTTTTTCAACTCATGAATAGTAACTATATAATTTTCGGCAATATCTTTTGTTAGTTTTTTAGTAGCTGTGTCATCTGTTAAAATGAACTGTTAGAAAATCGAAATATATCTTCTGTTTCACAGCATATACTTCTCTATTATATCTCGCGCCCT
This sequence comes from Stegodyphus mimosarum, assembly GCA_000611955.2. Classification (NCBI taxonomy): domain Eukaryota; kingdom Metazoa; phylum Arthropoda; class Arachnida; order Araneae; family Eresidae; genus Stegodyphus; species Stegodyphus mimosarum. Next base: position 416,227 of record KK115731.1, read on the forward strand.
TTCTCCCCTTTTTTTAAAATCATTTCCAGTTTTGTTGTATTGGAATCAGATGTAATATTTTTTTTAATGACGAATTTACATTACAACTTGATTATTTCTCACCGAGAAAATTTTCTGTTGCTTCGGAGTATAAAATATGTGTACATATTATGTAAATCTTGAATGAAAGAGGAAAAAGAGAAGCATATTAAGAATGAAAACCATACAAGAATTCTGACTGTAAAATTACAGCTAGTTGTTGATTATTTTAATGAAATAAACGAAAATCTCTAAGGTTTAATTCTACAAAACACTATATCGTATAATTTCTACCCACACCTTTGCGAAATTTTATAAGGATCCTTCATGAAGGGCGATAAATTTTATCCAAATACATTGGAAGCATCTATTACTGGATAATGAATAATTTTCAGTTTATTAAGGAAATGAAACATAGATGTCAGCACAAGTATTTGGTCGACGGTATTTGTATTTTGAAATTAAAAGAAACCAAAATTTTTAGCTTTTTCTTTAACCATAAATGAGGAAGGAGCTATACGTTTCTAAGATTGTACGCATTTAAAAAAAAAATATACTATTTTGTAAAACTGGTTCTTGTAAAACATCCTCATATCAATGCTCTCTATTTAAATCAACTTTCAGTAATCCAGTGTCGCCCTCTATCGACCATTTTTCGCCAAAAAGAATAGTTTCATTTTAAAACAAGTAACTAGAGGCTCATCATAGCTGAACAGTGTTTAATTTTGTACCGACCCAAGAAAATTCAGCTGGCTGCATAGTGGCTTTTAAACTTTCTCCAAACGAAATCTAAATTATCTATGAGCAGCGTAACGTTATTCCAGTTCTACTTTATAAAATCCTCTGCCGTTTATCCTACACTAGTAGCTTCTGCGTTTTTTTGTATTAATAATAATAATAATAATAAAGTATTTTTATTTTATTATCTGCTAATACAATTTTATTTAACTTTATTTGCGCAGATCTGACGTAATTATATTCTTTTACACGCAGAGCTGGCGTAACCAGAGCAACTCCAGGTCTGCACCTGGTAGCAACAACCTTAGGAAGCAGCAAATTGTTCAAAATTTAGGAAGGCACAAATAGGCAAAATGTCTAACGCCAAGCATGTTTCCACATTTTTAGTTTATGAGGTATTTCTCCCACTTTCTTGGCATGCCAAAAAAAAAAAATGGTCAGCACGCTCAGCGCGTATTCGAGAGATCCGTGGTTTGAGTTCCGGCGAGGCCATTGCTTATTTTTTATCTCTTCTCTTTCGAAGTAACCTAATGTCTCTACAAGTTATGTTCAATGTATTTTACTAAAACCTATAATTTGATGATTCCTGGAAACTATTGATGTTATACACTTTTCGTGCCAGGTGGATAAAGTTTTGGCTTAAGAAACTGGTTGCGTTTTCTTAGCAATAAAATCCGAAGATTATTGCCTAGCAATAAAATTCGAAGATCTTTAAGTCAAAATACGCCACCAGAGGTGGCGAAGGTAGGGTAAGGTAGAGTATTGATTTGTTTACTTAGTTAAGGCAAAGCACTCGAGGACTATCTGCTTAAGGGAAGGGCTGCCTTCGTGGAAGACTTTCTAAGGGAAACTGGCTGATATATACATAGTCCAGTCACATTAATGTGACCATCTGTCAAAAGCCAGAATAACCACCTTTCGCAGAGCGGACTGCTGCGAGACGTGCAGGAAGAGAGTCACATAGGTCCCTGAAGGTGTTCTCTGGGATGTTGAGCCATGCCGACTCTAATGCCGTGGCCAGCTGCGCTAGATTACGCGGTTGAGGATCCATGGCGCGAACAACTCGATCGAGATGGTCCCACAGATGTTCGATTGGGTTTAAGTCAGGTGAGTTTGCTGGCCAGGGGAGGACGGTAAACTCATCCTGGTGCTCTTCGAACCACGCACGTACACTGGCAGCTGTATGGCACCTCGCATTGTCCTGCTGGAAGATGCCATCATCCTGAGGAAAAACAATGCGCATGTAGGGGTGAACATGGTCCGCAAGGACAGATGCGTACTTGTATTGATCCATTGTGCCTTCCACAATGATCAGTGAACCTAGAGAATGCCAGGAAAACATTCCCCAGACCATAATGCTCCCGCCTCCAGCTTGGACCGTTCCGGCAATGGTTGCAGGGTGGTTCCTTTCAGAGGTTTCACGCCTTATACGCCAACGTCCATCTGTCCGATGGAGCATAAAACGCGATTCATCCGAAAACGCAACCTGTCGCCACTCAGTGGACGTCCAGCTGCTGTACTGGCGTGCAAATTCTAGCCTTCGCCGTCGATGAACAGCAGTCAGCATAGGTGCACGAACCAGGCGTCTGCTTCGGAGGCCCAGACGCAGCAATGTTCGCTGAATAGTACTTTGGGAGACACTTTTGGTAGCCCCTTGGTTCATTTTGGTGGTCAGTTGCTCAACGGTAGCCCGTCTATCTGCCCGAACGCATCTCCGCAACCGTCGTTCGCCTCTGTCATCTATGGCCCGTGGTGCACCACATTTGCCACGTCGCTGATTTTGGACAGTCCCATTTTGCCATGCACGGTACACTTTTACCACGGCGGCACGCGAACAGTTCACAAACTCAGCCGTTTCGGAAATGCTTCCACCCTTGGCCCGAAAGCCAATGATCATGCCCTTTTGGAAGCCGGATAAATCGCTTCGTTTCTGCATTACGCCAACGATTGAAATGTTTTCCGAAGCCCTCACACACCCTTTATATACGCTCAACTGCTCTGTGCTGCCATCTGCCTTCTGTGATTGGTTATTTAACTCTGACATGGAAAGTACGCGGTGGTCACATTAATGTGACTGGACTGTGTACGTTACACATGGGGAAAACCATAAAAAAACCCATGCAGCCAGCCCGTTCTCCGGGATTCGAGCCCCAGACCGAGCTACCGCTGTTCAGCGACGTCACCGCTCGACCGCTATTAAAGAATGCGTGCGTTGAAACAATTTATTCGCTCAAACAAATGTTCAACTATGAAACAGCCGCTAGAACTGTGTCCCTAGACTACGAAATTTACAGAGTGATCTTATAAATGACTTTTGTGAACTGACAGAGGGAAATAGTGACGACATCAGCTTATGGGTCTGGTTTGAATTCTGTTTTGAAAAAAAGTGGAATGCAAATATCACAGGAATCGTTTTAAAAAAATAGACGTAATTAGCTAAAATCTTGCTATATT
>KK115731.1:429079-457995 GCA_000611955.2 Stegodyphus mimosarum
TATATATATATAAACGTAACAATTAGCGCCCGTGTAGTTTATATTTTCTCCCTCCTTTCACAATTCCTTCTTGGTGCAACGGTAGCATGCTCAGCGCGTATTCGTAAGGTCCAGGTTCGAGTCTCGGCGAAGGCATTGCACATTTCTCACGTCTTCCACTTTAGAAAAATCCTAATTACTCTAAAAAGGCGCTAAACTAAAAGTTAATGACAATAATTCGTCACCACTAGGATTTGGCGCTAACTAGGATTGGGTTCACTAACCCAAAGTCTCCCTTTAAAAGGGGGGTTTATATAAGGTATTTTCTCCCTCCTTCCAGCATGCCTTTGTGGTGTAACGGTAGCACATTCGGTGCATGTTTGAGAGATCCAGGTTCGAGTCCCGGCGAGGGCCACTGCACATTTTTCACGTCTCCTGCTTCAAAAAAATCCTAGTGACTCTACACGTTATAAAGTTGCCCTTATTCTTCGAATTTTAAATATTTTAAATTTTTAGTCTGAACCTAGTTTTTTTCTCTCCTTCAAATTAAACTCTCATTTTTCATGCGGAAAAAATATTACTTTTATGAGGAAGAAGCAAATTAACATAAATGCTTTTGATTATACATTACGAGGATAAGAAAAGACAGAAAAAAAGAGAGAAAAAGAAAGAGAGAGCGAGCGAGGGAGGGGGGAACTTCAAGCTGCGGCCAACCAGAAGTATAAAAGTTCATTGCAAAATATCTTAGTTGCCTAGATTTAAGGCTGCGTTTCGGCCAAAAAAGTGTCTGAAACATTCTTGTAAGATTTATTAAACCTGCTGATTGGTCTAAAATAATTGTGATAGCCTTCAGGAATAGTCTCTTATCTTTTTAAACTATATTTGTGTTAGCTTTGCGTAGAATGCTTTAACCCTTTTTTTAATATATATTTTGACCCGTTCTTCCGGAAAAAGGTTATGTTAACAGATTTCCTTCTATTGTAAGCTCTTTTGTTGTGTCTATTCAGTTATTCATTATGTTTATACAGGGTGTTTCAAAAACATTGCACAATTCAATATTTGCTGGGGGTTTGGTTGTAGACCCATGGCTGCAGTTTAATAAATAACAGTCGTAGTAGTAAAAATAGTAAATAAAGAGGCCCTACCTAAGCGACTAAAATTACAAATTATATCATTAATTATAGCAAAACGGATCGTACCAAAATACAGTTTACGAGAAGAATTAGTTTCAGTTTCCCATTGGTAGAAATTCTAAAACTCTAAAACCTTTTATCTAATGAAATAAATTTTTATATGAATATTAACAATATATTTTGCTTCTTTATTTCATTACCTGTAATGTCGCTTGAGTCACACAGTTTTGACGATCTTTTTTAGGGGAAAAAGTATTTGCTAATTAAAACTACCATTGTGAAAAACCATTGTATAAAAATTGAAATTTCGTATATGTTGTTGATAGCAAAAATTAGCTTACTCAGAAAGCTTACCCTATTTGAAAAATATTTTAGGTAGAAACTGTGGACCTAGGTCCTATCTTTAAGAGATACTAAGTAGCCCTACAATAAATATTTCGTTATTGCAGTTGCATTTCTATCTATTTAGCTACATGATTGTTCTTTGTTTGTGAAGAGCAGCCTACATATCTGACCACAAGTAGTCCTGTAGCTTAATTAGGGCTGTCCCAACTATAGGCACAAACACTAAAATACAATTCCCACAGTTGATCCATTATTATTGATATATTTTATAATCTTTCTTAATACACTTCTCGCCCTGTCATAGTTTGATAAAATCCATTCCACGTTAAAAGTCTCATTTATAATAAAAATCTTTCCTTACATCAGGTCGTATTCTCAAAGTGTTTATCATCTCCAATTTCATTGCAGCTGCCGCAGAGGTCGGAGTTTTGAAGAACAAATCTTTTTAAGTACACAGGTAAACGACCATAATACTTTAAAATTTAATTTAAATCTATGCTCCTTATAGAGTTTTACTTGCTTTGGAACCATAAAGTAGTTTCAAACTCCTAACAGACGTACAGCGAATTTTCGCTGTGTTTGAAATGAATTACAGAGCCTTGGGGAAAAAAAGGGTAAAACAAACCTTTTTATTCAACAGAACTTAAGACATAAACATACTTCTTGTGCTCACAGGATCAGCCACCAATTGGGGCTATGCAGCTTAAAGTAACATTCAATTTCAAAACTTAAAATGTAGACTTAGTAGTCAAAAGCTACACAATTAACTAACTTTAAATCAAATTCGCTCAAAACTTCTCACCAGCTTACAATTTAGATGACTGCAGCTATCACGCAAAGCCGAATAATTACAATCTTATCAGAGCTGCCAAACTAAGTAACGTGGTTCCGAGAGACGGATATACGCTCTGTCTTACAATCCAAAAACCTCAGGTTAAATTTTCTCTTGTTTATTTACATTTCTAGTGGGAGAACGGAAAGCAGAAATGGTAGTAAAGACTGAACTTACAAATAAATGCTTAATGCAAAATAATAGTTACCTTATACACTCTACATTTGCTCTTTTTTTTATTGTTACCAATCTCACATAGTTTTTATTCTTAACGGACATTTCTAGTTTTTCTTTGCATAATATGTAGGTATAATTCTTCATAAGGGTCATCGCCTTTTTTTCGACCACTGCAGCTCAATGATTTCAGTATCATTTTTTGTAATAGCCCAGTACGTACGTCTCACATTTCCAAGGAAACCTGAATGTGCTTTTACCCAGTTCAGATTAATTATATGCTTTCCCGGGAGTTCAAAATAAAGTTCTTTCATATCTAATATCAGTTCATTAGACTGGTCCGGGAAGAAAATGTCTGTAAAGTTGATAAACTGTCAGTATATATTTTCACTGTACTCCCGATTTCTAAAAATCGTTTTATCCGCTTTTAATCAAGGTGGCCTCCGTCTGAAATACCAAATTATATTCATTTAACTTATATTTTTCACAATCTGTCTCCAGTTCCATAAGAAATAACTGCGAATGCAAAGGCATGTTTTCCTCTACTTCAGACCCATCAGTATAGACATTACATTCACCTCCCTGGGGAAGATTTCTACACTGCCCCACACCAACAAAAAAGTCCCCAGACCAACAAAAAAGTAGTGTAGAGTAATGAAATTTCGGAAATACATTTGTCTAGGTAACATATGTAATTGATTAAATTCTCAAAATCAGAGGTTAATGAAAGCGTAAGAAGAGCCATTTCAAATGTGAAATGCAGGTACATTGATAATCAGTGTAACCATCAGAATTTTGAATGCAATCGTGCAAACGTGCATGGATTATATCGTACAGGTACAGGATGTCAGTTTAAGGGAAGGAGTTCCATGCTTCTTGAACTTGGTCGTTCAGTACAGGGACTGTTACATGGTTGTGAATGACACTAGATTGTCACCCAGTGATGTCCAATACATGCTTCTTTGGAGAAAGATATAGTGATCTAGCAAGCCAAGGCAACATGTTGACGCTTTGTAGAGCATATTGGGTTACAACGGCGGTATGAGGGCGAGTGTTGTCCTGTTGAAAAGCACTCCCTTGAATGCTGTTCATGAATAGCGTCAGACAGGCTAAAGTAAAAATTTGCGGGAATGCGGTGGACCAGGAGAGTGTCTCTGCTGTCATTCGAAAATTGCTCCTCAGACCATAACTCCAGATGTAGGTCCAATGTGTCTAGGCCGCCGACAAGTTGGGTGCAGGCACTCACATCACTTCTGACGTTTATAAATCCTAAACTAAGGGAAAGAAGTACGCTTCCTGAAATTAGAATCAAAATTTGAAGAAATGAAAGCTAAATTCCTTAAAATATGTGAAACAGTTAAAAAAAATTCCATTTTTCGTTATTTATTTGTTTGGAAGTAATTGTTAGTATAACATGTGTGTGCTGAAAATTACTTGCATGAAAACTGTTTTGCAAATGAGACATTATTTCTTATTTTCTTCTTCAGCTTACTGTTATTATATTTAGGAAAATAAGCTTTCTTAAGACTTAGAATTTTTTAAGTTAGAGAAGTGGGAAAGGAGCAGTGCCCTCTCTGGGATTCGAACTTTGGACATTCCGATCGTTATCCGGATGTGCTTTCCACTTACAAAACGAAGGCATGCGGTAAATAGGGAGTAAATATTTTGCAACATTTTAAATGTTTCTTTGTTTATTTTATATTGTTACGGATTTCATATTTATTTGGCTATTTATTTAGAATTGTTATTAAAATTGTTTTATTTTCTCGTGCAACGCAGATGATTTAGCTACGTCGGAAAAGTAAAAATAAAAGAGCACGTGCGTTTAATATTTAACAAATAAATATCTCGTAATTGCTGTTGCCATCCACAAAAATCGAGGCTTTACCAGAATGTTCTAGTAAATAATTAAAAAAGCTTATAAAAGCCGACTTGAAACACCTCAGTTCAGTTGTAGTTGTAACTGTTTAAAGCAATCTGCTGTTTGTTTACTTAATGCTGGGATTGATGGTAACGAATCGATTGGATTAACTTTATCTGTTTTGAAGTGAATTCTGTTTAACGTTTGAGATATTGTACGAATATCACTGAGGAAATATTTCAGTATTTTGTTTTATTTCTTGTGAAAAGAATAAATTTTGTTAACTTTTTAACGACTGGTGCATTCAATCCATTACGAACCCGTACGCACGCAACAATTTTTGGTCAGGAGTGGGGTTTTTGAATGCCAGTTACACGAGCATTGGAAGAACAATTAAGGCAATTTATGGCAGTCTTTGCTGCATTTAAGGAAGAAATTAAAGCTGGCCAAGATTCCATTAAAGAGGAGATGACAGCTGGTCAAGCATCAGTTAAAGAAGAAATTACCTGTATAATAGGAAATAAATTTGAGTCTATGGAAGGCAGAATAGACGCGGGTGAAAATAAAGTTGTACAAATTGAAGAAAAAGTTTCTTCCGTGAAAGAGCAAATAGAAGAGAGAGTTTCGTCCGTGGAACAACAAATAGGTTACAGAGTTTGTTCTGTCAAAGAAGAAATCGAAGGAAGAGTTTGTGACATTCAACAACAAATTGATGACAGGGTTTCTTCGGTCGCCAAGGAAGTTGATGGCTTAAAAAAATTCGTAGCGACAGCAGAAAGCAATTCTGATGGATGTAAATTTTTACCCATGCCTGCTCGTTCTTCCTTGAAGTTATTGACGTATGATGGGAAGACCTGCTGGCAAGTGTATGAGACACAATTTTCTATAGTTGCGGATGCGAATGGATGGAATTCCCAAGCTAAGACCTGTCATCTCGCTGCTTCACTGAGAGCAGACGCAGCGGATATTCTGCAGACTCTTCCAGAACTGGACTTCGAAGCTCTATTCGGCGCATTAGAGCTGCGCTTCGGGGAGAAATGTTTGAAAAACTAAAGTAGGCTTCAATTAAAATCCCGTCAACAGAAGCCCACCGAAACACTCCAAGAGCTCGCCACGGATGTTGAAAGGCTGTCCCATCTCGCCTTTACGGAGTATTCGAGAGAAACAAGGGAAATCCTGTCCCTGCAATACTTCATCGACGGCATCCGGGATCCTGAAATACAGAAAGCACTACGAATGGCGGATGTAAAGGATATAAGAAGCACTCCAGTGCACGCCATGAAATTCGAGGCAGCTCAAGAAGCAACTCATAGAGATCACCACCCAGTCAGAGCTGCGCGAGTCCACGAGCCAGTGGATCAGTTGATGGCTCGTTCAGATGATTTATCCAGACAAGTCAATACCTTGAGATGGGATATTAGTGATAAGAAACCGACAGTAAAGTGCTGGAACTGCGGTACTTTACGGCACATGCGAAGGAACTGCCGAACATTACAGGGCTCGGAAAATAAGACGGACGATATAAACAGACAATTAAACGCCATGAGATGGAAAACGAGTGACAAGAAACGGAAGTGCTGGAACTGTGGAGCTGAAGGCCATGTACGAAGGAACTGGGGAACACCCGAGGTGCGGAAAATAAAACCATTTTCCAGCAACGACGCAGGACGAAAATTAATGATCATATCGCGGAGCAGAGTTTGAGCGATAGTAAACAACCCCGTTTTAAAGCGCTCAAGATTTCTGCTGTGTGTGGCAACAGTAATGGTTTATCTATCAATAGGCATATCGATGGAGTTCCTTGCAATATGATCATTGATACAGGAGCTAATGTTACCATGATTCGAAGAGATTTTGCTCAAAAATTTAAGTATAAACTGATTTGGACGCCATCCTGGGTTACCCTCCAGACTGCGTTCGGTGAGACAATCGACATAGAAGGAAAGCTAAACGTGATCATCACCTTTGGAAGTGCCACCTACTATCACACGGCATATGTGGCGGATATTACAGATCCTTGCATACTAGGGTTGGACTTTTTAAGAATATACAATTTTTCCTTAAGCTTTAAAAATAACAAACTGCTTTCAGAATATGAGGACATGACTATCGATCATCAGAAGGGATTCTCAGCTGGAAACGCCGACGACTCGTCTGAAAGACCCTGCTCAGAAAGCTGCCGAAATAATACTAGAGTTAAAGAGAAACTCAAGACTACCAGCAATTCTCCATTCCGGATGCTCATCGGTCGTGATCTTCGTCTGCTTTGCGATCTTTTATTTGGCCGCCCTGCAGATGCGCCTTCATCGCCTGAGGAATACATCCAGGATGTCCAGGCACGGTTTGAAGTGATACACCGTTCTGCACGACAGCGAGTCAACTTGGCAACGGAGAAGATGAAGATCGGATACGACACGAGAGCTACTGGCCATCGTTTCAACGAATGAGACAAGGTGTGATTGTGGAGTCCGACTCGACGGAATAGACTCCGTCCGAAACTGCAGTCACCTTTGGATAGTTTGTATACGGTCCTAAACAGGTTGAACGACGTCGTGGCTCGGATCCGTAAGTTATCGAACTCTAAACCTAAGTCGTTCATTACGACAGGTTAGTTCATTACTATGGCCATAGTACGTAGTGTATATAATTGTAAATAGTAATGTAAATAATATAAGACCATGGTCCTTTTTGTATTTGTATTTGATAGTATTTGTATTTAGTATTTGATAGTATTTGTATTTAGTATTTGATAGTATTTGTATTTAGTATTTGATAGTATTTGTATTTAGTATTTGATAGTATTTGATTTGCTGAAAGTTATTATTCCAATTATTGTTTATTTTGTTATTGTAACGTAATGTTTATTATTGCATTGATGCCTTAGTTGTAAGTTTGGCTTCCTGTCCAGGGATTGTACTGCCCGGGACGTGCAGTCCCTGGGAAGGGGACAGTGTTACTGATTTCATATTTATTTGGCTATTTATTTAGAATTGTAATTAAAATTGTTTTATTTTCCCGTGCAACGCAGACGATTTAGCTACATTGGAAAAGTAAAAATAAAAGAGAGCGTGCATTTAATATTTAATAAATAAATATCTCGCAATTGCTGTTGCCATCCACAAAAATCGAGGTTTTACCAGAATGTTCAATTAAATCATTAAAAAAGCTCATAAAAGCTGACTTGAAACACCTCAGTTCAGTTATAGTTGTAGCTGTTTAAAGCGAACTGCTGTTTGCTTGCTTAATGCTGTGATTGACTGTAGCGAATTCGCTGTGAGACTGGATTAATTTTATCTGTTTTGAAGTGAATTCTGGTTAACGTTTGAGATATTGTGATATTGTGCGAAATAGCTCTGATGAAATATTTCAGTCTTTTTGTTTTATTTCTTGTAAAAAGAATAAATTTTGTTAACTTTTTAACGATTGGTGCATTCAATCCATTACTAACCCGTACGCATGCAACAGTATATTTAATTTAACATTGCTTTAATTTCAGCTAAAATTGCAAAAAGCACATTGATTGCTTTTGATTCTTCTCACGGCTATGTCTTTAGTTATAAAGGGATATGCACAACTCTACATGCCCTTTTAGATACAAATTATAATTTTCTTGATGTTTGTAAGAACGCAGTATTGTTAAAATATTTCCGATTTTTAACACATTAATACTGATTCGTTCTCTATATTTGTTTATAGAAAACTACTGCACTGATGTGATAGTGTGTGGCATTATGTTTCAGTTTCACTAACGAAGTTGATTTAATTTACATCTTTCCTCTTGCCTCATTTCGCCACGAGGTTCACTCATTCCAGGAATTTGTGCAGATTTGTGTAGCAAGCAGTTTAGTATAGTATTGGAAGAATTTTCGTAACTGATGTTAGAGTCTGGCTTTAACGCCGGTTACCTGTAAATATTATAATTTCAAGCAGTTTAAAAAAGATCTTGTGCTTACAGTCAGGTCCAGGCGGCTGGTAATTTTGTGTTGCAATATTTTAAGTTAATAATGTCAAATGTTAAGGTAGAATAAATTCAAAGTAATAACTGTATCTTTTTTTTCCAGAGTTTAATTAAGTTAGAGATGAAAACTTACCTAAGATATTTAATTAACCCCTAGAAAATTTGTACGCGAGCTAGCTGAGTTAGTTTAAGCCGCAGGTATATGATACAAGTGTACTATCATAAAAACATGATAAAATTTATTATTATTTTTATCATGCCAGCTGGAGATCTTCTGCGTTGTATGCATATGTTCTCCGTATGAATCTCAAGAAACTGAAACGAAGTCGAGCAATGTAAAATAAAATTAGAAATAATTCAACATTACTGTAGGAGAAATGTTTCTTTATTTTAAATTCCCATTACAGGGTAAAAATCATGACCAAATCTTTTTTATCACATATGGAAAGAAATACGTTACGCGAAATAAGATAACAAGAAATAAGATAATAAACGTATCATAATTATACGCAAAATGTTCGTGATATTAATATATTTGGTCTTTTAAATGTTTAGAGACAAAGATAAATATTTTGAAATAAAACCTCTTGGGAGAACGGAGTATGATAATATGCGCAATGTAAAATTCCTTTGCATTGAAGTATAGAAAGTATATGTATATATACATGTATGTGTGTGTATACATATGTAAGCATATATACAGCATATGTAGAACATATACGTAATTTTTGAGACAGGGGCAGAAAATATAAACTAAAAATAATTGTTTGTTAGATATGTAAATTTGAACTCTTAAATGTCCTCAGAAGATAATTTATGACAATAATGCAATTTACCTATCATAGAATAAATTTTAATAGAAAGGAAAATAGAGTTGATTTTCATTCTAAAAAGGGAATTTCATCGCACTATGAAATCCTATGATTATAAAGTGGGATTAAATCAGGAAGAATGCCTTCAACGTTTACAGTTAGCACATGGAAATGAAGCTCTATCTTATGCCTCTGTATTCAGATGTTTTCCAGAATTTCGTAGACTTCAAAATTCTGTCTGGGATGAAGAATATGCAGGAAGTGCTTTGTCAGCTACAGCTGTCCAGAAAATGCGTCGGCCATACGAAAAATGTTAATCAGTGATAATAATCATGTTAAATTATACTGACGGAATTTAACATTGGAACCGTAGCTATACATAATATTCATGAGGGATTGCAAATGGAAAATACAGTTTGCCGTTAGCTGCCCCATACATTAAAAGAATGCCCAAACCCAGAACATATCAGGATCAGAAAAGAAATCCAAAAATTAATTAGTGATGGCGGATACTGCATTATTTATAAAATGATAATTGGGGATAAAAGATACGTACTGTTTTTTGATGCTCCAGCACATCAAGAAAATAAAGTATGGATCATTGAAAATGACCTCTGAAAAATAATGGTGGAAAGACAGCGAGAGCAATGAAGAGAGTAATGCATGCCGTTTTCTTTAGAAGTACAGAAGTGGTGAAAGCTGTCAAGCTAGAGGAGTAGAAGACAGTTACAGCTAGTTGGTACACCATCAAGTGTCTTTCAGAAGTTCTTCAAGAACAGGGTATTAGAAGAATAGTGATTCCCCATGATAATACAGTTTCTCTTCCGCAGGACTGACAATCGAATTTCTTGAAAACATGCACAAGAAAGTGATAGAATATTCACCCAATCCTTCTGATCTTACTACGGGCGATCTTTGGCTATTTCTAAATTTAAAACAAATTTTACGTGGCTGCCTTTTTCATTCTAAAGATGAGAGTGATGAAAATCACATTTTCGTTTATTACAAGAAATGAAGAGTTTGAAGCATTTAATTTTTGGACAATTCGCTTAGAAAAGTGCATTGATGCTAGAGAAAACTACTTTGAACACACCAAAGATTGGGTAACTGATACCATTTGATAGTTGTAACTCAAAATTTCAGAGCGACCTTCATATACACTGCTGTCCAAACAAAGTGTGTAAATGCAAAATCAAGTCTTTTTCAAAGTTTATGTCAAAGTGAATGTTTGTGCTCTTTTGGTGAGAACGGAAGTGAGCAGTTTTTATTTTAAATATTAAACCCAAATTTTACTCGTTAGAAAATTACGCAGATTAATATAGTGTGTCATCCACTGAGCCAAAAGAACTGTATATTCGATCTTAATGCGTTTCGACAACTGAAAGTTAATTTTGACTGCTGACACTACTGTCATCGATTAAAATTCTATTTCAAGTGAAGAATAACTGGAGGTTCGGAGGCCAGGAAATATCAAGCTATTGCAGACAAACGACGGACTGTTTTTAGGCAACTTATTTCCCTTTAATTCAGGAAAGAGGGCCAATAAGTCGGTCAGAGAGTCACAAAAATTCAATATATTCATTGCTTTTTCCTTAACTGTTTGCTGTAGTGTGAGTTTATAGTCAGACAGCTATCTTTAGAAATGTATTACGTTGTGGGAATTTAATTCCGCGAAAAACAGTCTATGAAAGTTTCAAGAAGATGAGATTTTAATATGAGAAACCTGAGGCTTGTCTCCCACCTGTTTCTTCAGATGACAAATGAAATCATGCACAGATTCCTATGACAGATGCTCACATCTACGTTGATGGAGATTGGGGCTCTACTCCGATTTGAACACAAGATCAGTGGACATGTGCGCTTTAATATAAAGAATTTAGAAATAGCATGAATAGCGATTACTAAAGTGTTCACATTTTTAGAAAGCGAAAGAGTTTAAATCTGCCTTAGTTAGAGTAGCTGATCTCTATACTAACTGATCTAAGACTCAGAAAGGAGGTCTTAGAGCTCTACTTGTGGCTTTGGTTTTCGAAAGAAATTTTAAGCCCCATTTCAATTTTATGCGTACAATACTTGTCCTTAGAGTACTTTCTAGCTTAGTTAGTAGTTGAAAACGACGGTAATTAGGGAAGAATGCAATAGAATACACGAACCTGAATCCAGTAAAGTATGCCTGTAATGCTCCTTAATTACAAGGATTCAATTCCTCCTAAAACATTGCAGGAATCAAGAAACAGCTTGATGGTAGCTTCACTTCTTGTTTCATTTTAAAACTTTCAATTTTCTAAACATAAAACGCTATAATGAATAAATCCTTTGTATTTAAGTAATTGTTTACTATTTAAATTTTGTCAGGGATAAAATACGTACATATACACACGACCCAGATCCCTAACAATAAGTTGTAGCTTCCAAAAATTTCTGCTATTGGTACTATACTGCGAAATTTGGACGTATGAAAGGACTTTAAATTTAAACACTTTGTAAAGTTTATCCCAAGTTTACTAACAGTTATTTTAAGTTATGCTTCTTTAATATTTATTCTAATTTCAGCTTACAATTTCCTACCAGAATGGAATTTCAGAAACGCAGTTAATGCAAATGAGTAAGAGTACTATTTAAGTCGATGTTTCTCCGGCTTCGAGAGAGAGCGTCTGATTTTCCTGACTAGCGCGCGTTTGTCTTTTGGCTACGTTCTCTCTTAGCTACCACGCTCGGCCATACTTTAGGCCGCTGCTTGGTTTCGCCGATTTAATTAATATTTAGGGGCCAACTACTTAGAATTCTGATAGTTTCGGCTAGATCTTTCAGATAGCATTAGTAAATCTTAGTTTAGTTTAAATTCATTATTATTTAAGTTCAAGCCCAGTTGGAGGCTTTGTGTATACTCCGAGTTAGGAGTTGATTGTATTTATTCTAAGGGTAGTTAACCCTTAAGTCTTACGTGTTTGTTCACACACTTAAGCGATTATTCGCTTGTTAGTGTTCGTGGGGTTCTAAGATAGAACATTGGAATTAAATAAGTAAAACCCTGCAACTTTTACAGTGATATTCCTCCGCAATCACAACATTTTGTCAGTTCCCGAATAGCTGTTCAACGGATTATTGTAAGCCTTTTCTGGCAACCTGTTCCATAACATCGTCGGAATTTATTTTCAAAACACCTTCTTACAGTTATTTTTAATCAAAGGTTATCATTTGAGCATTCATTCTGCAAAGTAGACGATCTAGTGGAAGGTGTATTTGCAAGTACTCTGACAAAAAAGCAGCTTGCTTACAGAACCCAAAACAATGGGTAGGTAAGGCTTGAGCTCATTTTGCGATAGCTATCCAAAGCAACATTCGTTTCTTATGTATAGTTATTTAATGTGAATATAGTAGAGTTTCTAGCCTTCTTACTCGCCAGATTGTGCCCTTTTTCCTTATCTGGAAGTGATGGCGCTGTTAAAAGGAGCTATGTTTCGGTGATGAAGATGCAGTAAAATCAGCATCAAAAGTTGTTACTGAACGGAACTTTAATAAAGATTTCTAAAATGTTTTGAGCAGTTTTGCGAATTTCGGCAGAAGTGTGTATGCCTGGGTAATAATAGAATTTTGATGAAAGTCATGTTTAAAACGCTTTTATATTATCGCGTTTGTTATTACAATACCAGTTTTACCGGGTATAAAATAATCAGAATTTTTAAAATTTAATGATTTTAAGAATAATTATTTTTTAACATACCGATTAGTTAGCACATTATGTATATTTCTACATTCATTTGAAATGCCTTCTATATAAGTCTATGTCTTATCTTCTTACATTCTACTAAGTATATTTTTTGTATTTTAATCTTAGAAAAGCCTCTACCAAATCATCCTTTCCCTCAGAAAACAGCAATCCCGTGCTTTTTCATATTCAAATAGCCCAAAGCTGTGTTTCTGTTTTTTTTTTTTTTTTTTTTTTTAGCTTCCTTAAGAGTGTTACTGAGAAGTTAGTATAATGCTTAAAGGCGGCTTTCTTTAAGAGTATGCCAAATATGGGTAATATACTACATTTCCGCAACAGTAATTTCTAGCGAGTTTACGAAAGCTGTCATTAATATAATTATTTAGTTCGTTCATAACATGTATGTATGCGGAGACAGAGAGAGAGAAAGGGATGTAAGGTCAGATCTTTGCATAACAAATTTATTTTAAGTTTGATACCTTTCCTGAACGTCTTAATTTCCCCTAGTATTTTCTCCCCAGGATCTAAATTTAAAGTTAAGAGAAGTGAATATTTAAACGGGTGAATCTCTGAGTTTTAGTCAGCGCACGTTTCGTTGCTATTTCGCGGTTACGCTAGTAAGCCTCTTGGCCATTTCGGATTATCATCACGCCTGTTATGTTTTTGTGACTCAACCTGTTAGGTGTAATTTAACGTGCTAATCCAGCACTATTTTATTTTAGATTCGACTTGAATTATAGTCTACATTTAAGTTTTCACCGTAAGTTGACGGTGTTTTGTAACGCACGAAGATCGTGCCATTCTGTTAAATTTTGAATTACTAAAGGGTTACTTTTCACTCTTCTTCTGTGCTGGTAATTTATTCACGCCTGTGCAAGAATTCGTTAAGTTCGTTGTAGGATCTAATTTAGTTTTATGTGGAATAGCAGAGACAGATCTTACAGGGAGAGCTATTCAAAAGAAGAATGAACTGATTTCATGCAGCTATATTTTCTTAAGGAAAAGAACTTCAAATTTCTAACCGAGCGAAAAATGTTCTATTATAATTCAGTTTCTATTTCTTGTGCTACAAGGGTTCAAATGGGTTAAGGAATTATAAGCTCGCGTCTTGTTTGTATAGTGGACGCTGAAACATATCCCAAATTTATTTCCCTTTTCTTGCGAAACTCGCAGCAAGCCAGGACGTTTTCCTTTACATAGACATCCACAGTCTTGAAACTGTTGAAGTCATTGCCGAATGTTTGTGAACTTAACGTAGAACATCTTCTGCAGGAGTGTCGCCTTCCAAGTTAAACAGACAACTAAGCGTTGAGGAGGAGCGACGAATCCAGCCCCGCTGGCAGCTATTCAAAACTAAGAAAATGAAATGCTCAATGAATCATTCTGTTAAGATGCTTGAGAACTTCGAAATAGGACTTCGAAATTTATTCCTTCTTTTTTAATAATGCTATATATTTATATGGGTTATAAGTGTTTTTCTTTTTGCTGCGAATCTTTCTAACATATCACTTCAGAAAATTAGTTGCTTACAAAAATATTTAAAATTTCTAACCATTGATAACAGAAATAGAAAATTATACAGTACTTGCATTTACCTTATCAAAGTAATTTACAGTTTGTAAATGAAAACATTTGATAGTATAGAGCAATCACTGTAATTAAGAGATGAAAATTAATTTCAGAATTTTGTTTATTTGCATTCGATACTAAATTCAAATAATATGCCGTGATTCTTCCGGTTTTTAAATGGTTACATGCACTGTGTAACGATTCGATAGTTTGTTAATAAGGCTGTCCAGCATTTCCTTGGGTAGGGAATTCCATTCTTGATACTTTTCTGAGCTGTTTGACGACACATAATCGAAGATTATATATTGCAGCCTAGAAGCCAAGAATGACCCACACATGCTAAATGCTCTTTAAGAGCCGGTGAGAGTGCTGCGCAGTGTAGTTGTGATATCTTCAAACTCTATGTATTGGTGAACCACGTTAGGCACATGAAGACGTACATCATCGTTCTTTAAATGGAATACAGAAACAAATGCACCGCTTAAACCTGATGCAGGATACATGACTATAAGTCTCAGTTGTCACAAAACAGTTGTCGAACACATCCGAATTGTATCATCTCAAAGAAGGCATCTTGCACTTCCATAATAATCCGATTCAATGATGAGGACAAGTTTGAAAGCAGCTTTCTTCGACAAATGCACATGTGTATAGGATTTCTTTTTAGAATATTGACAGGACTTCTCAATAAATACTACACTAAATATTTTTGCCGGGTACACGCAATGTATTCAGCACACATTGTTCAATGGATCATCATCAACCGTAGAGTTAAAAGAGTGAATACATTTGGCTTTCTTGCATACATCCTTTTATTGCCGTCGATAAACTATTTATTTGAATACAGTTGTCAGGACTGAGCGTTCGGTGCATATTCTTGGCAAACATCTTCGTGAAAGTAACTAAGTCCTAAGTCCTGATCTTGAACAGGAAGCTGAATGCAGCTATGTTCTGTGGTAGGATACTGTGAATAAGTGGTAGAAGAACTACACTTCAGAGAGATTTAAAATCCTCTTTTATTAAACCACAATTATGTACAGCCACTTCCCAACTCGGGACTGATACAGAAAAATAATGACCGCCACTTGGGTCTAAACTGAACAATCAAATTTAATTTAACTAAAGCTAATTAGAAATTAAGTAGTCGTTGCTCACAGAGCTATGAACGCCAGGTTGGCCTCTAAACTAAATGGTGCGTAGCAAGATTTAACTAATACTGACGCACTTAGAATTACTTCAATAAGTAATAACGTAACAGCGCTACGGCTTAGAATTTAAATACTAGCTGGTCAGGCGAACGTTGAGCAGAGTAACAGTGGTCTGAGACTGAAAGCTCTCTCACACTGAAAGGTTTCTACCTTTCGTTTAAATAGAACTTGGCTCCACTTCAAATTAGCATAAAGCTGAAACGCGCGCTTATTCTAACGGGAAGTTGAAATGAGAAGAGATAGAAAAAGGTAAATTAAAATAAAACTTTGTTAGTTTAACTAAAACCTTACACAGTTATCCCTATGATTGTCGACGTTTCTAAGATTATCTGCTATGCTGAATGGCTGACATCTAACACTCATAATCTTATACCTGACCGGTTGTGTCGTTGCAACATGCATGCGTCCTCAGCCATTTGATATCGAATATCTTTTCCAGTCTAAAACTATCTCTAAATTTTCAGTTTATGATGCTTGGCAGAATGTTACGCTCCTGTTACTTTTTTCTTCTCGTTAATCTTACCTTACATAATGTCTTCGATATAGATCCTTTGTGCTTTAAGTATTGCATAATAATCCTCTTTCAACACGAAAAGGAGATAAAAGTCAAAATCAGCAGTGGGTTATTCAAACCTTCAATCCCGAAACTTTACATTAAGAGTACAATACTAGTAACCCCACAAAAGTTTTCACTTTTCCTTTTGGGGGTGACAGATATTTTTGTTGTACTCACTGTTTCAATACATCAGTGAAAAGTACGCTTACTAATTAATGTAATAAGCTGTGAACACGGCTGTATAACTTCAGTTTAATTAGAACTAAACAAGGCCCTTAAAGCCTTTTTAGTTTTCACGCACTATGTCTCAAATCCCAACTTTCGAATAAAACCTACGTATCGTGACAATAAACAGCCGATCAAGTTAAGCAAAGTTAATTTAGACTACTTTTCAACAAATTTAACAAATAAGACCACATTCATCAGATCCAGCTATTACTTCAGGCATTTTTATCAATATTCGTCGTTGTTAATTCACAGCTTGGTATTAGTTCGCAATTACGAGGATCTGCAGTTAGCTACTTCTTCCTTTCTGCCTCGTTTGTAGCGAACTTCATATAAACAAACTGATATTCTTTTTTTCTAAAATTAACCTCCGTCTTTAGGGTGACGAGTAGTGAAGCAGTAAGAAGAGGGTATGTTTAAATCAAAAAATAAATCTGTCAACTGGCATGATTATTATTATATTGCAGCTTGCATTTAACAGCACTGTTCAGATCACAAATAAACTAAATGCTAATTTAAAATTTTATTGATGTAAATGGTTTTCTCTAATATGCTGTAAAGGATAATAGGTAGGTTTGAAAAGAAGTAATCCATGAAAATTTATTTCAAAATGCCCAAGGACTGTAAATTAGCTTGCTTTCTTCAATTTTGATAAAAAGAAGTAAATGATACTATTAACATACACCAAGGTAACATCTATATTAATTTTATAAATTTCTATCAAAATTTGCACAATGAGTAAGTTATAAAACTTATATCCAGTAATTTGTTGCTTATTTTTAAAAATTTTTGCAATACCTTCGGATATCTGTAAATAGTGGGCAACAAATAGTGTGAAAGCAACAACAAGAAATGGTCGAAACTTTTAAATTCATCCAGCAATTTTGAGAATTGGAAGAAGGCCAGTTGGCCCAGGGTTCAAGATATGATTTTAGGAATGGATCTCCATCCTGCGGAGAGATGGCTCTAGATAAATAAATAAAGACTATATTCCATAAACTCGCCGGCGTTGAGGCTATAATGTGAGTTTACAACTGCGGTGCGCTCTGAATGCGAATACTGCCGAACGATGACACGTAAGCTCAGAAGTATCTCTCGGAGGGTGGACGAGCCCCCTTCCGCAACCGCCGACAATCCCAGATGAGAGCACTCTAAATGTCCCTGCAGACCTCCCTCCCTTTTGTTTCCCCTTTATCGCTCTCATACCCACTTGTTACCAGCCATAAATAAACTCGAAACAGAGGCTATCTGCTTCCTGGAATCTGGCTCTTTGCATTCACCTTGCATCACTTGGATATTCAGCTTTCTGAGCTCTGCGAAGAATCGCATAATTGTTAAAAGTGTGAACACTGATGCTTAACGAAAGTGGTTGGAAACAGCATACAAAAGTAAAATGAAATGAAAGTAAATCTTTTCTGAAGACTGCTAGTTTGTAGCATTTCCTTTTTAAAGTAATAATGGGATGTAGGTTTCTGATGTGACTGAATACTTATAAAATGTCATAGATAGGAAAATATTTTCTGTATAGTATAAATTTATAGGATAAATTTTGGAATTTCAGTATCCGATCGGCGCTGGATAGATCTGTTACTAAAACGACCGTGATGAGACTAGTAAACGGAGAGGTGGTATCAAGAAAACACACACACATATACACACAAAATGAAATATATGTATGTGTGTCTGTGTGTGTAATGAAAATAAGAAAAAGACGGAGCACTGCTGATGCGTATTACCTAGGTAGGACAGATCGTAGATCCATATTGAAGAGGAAAAATTCTGATTGCGCAGTATGCTAATATGTTGAGTTCGTAATATCTAAGAAACTTGGCAGTCGAGGTGGTTTTAATTCCAATTTCATTTGAATTCACATTTGTGGCCACAGCTTGCTTGGCATTCTAATCGTGCCTTTCCAAAACGTTTACCTTTTTTAATACTGCTGCAATAGGAAGAGAGCGAGGGATATAGCATCCAAAGAGCACAAAAGTTAAAGCTAAAAGTGGCGCATTTATCCAGTATGAAAGCTCGCCAGGAAGAAGGTTTTGGTTTAGTTAAGAAAAGTTTCAGTTCTCAAAACTGTGAGTTTAGGCTCCGAATTAGTTACGTCATAGCGTTACGCAAGCCATGCGATATGGATTGATCTAGAAATGATGCATTCCAGAGTAGTTATTACGATTTTTAGAACAGAGAAATAAGGGCTTAGTTTAAATTATAATTTTGATTTACATATTTTTATCTTACATATATATACTCTTAAAATAGTCCAAAATTAATTTTTTTTTAATTAAATTTTAAAAAAGCAAAGAGACGAATCTGCACTAGTGCAGCAAGATTGAAAATTATAAAAATCAAAAAGGAAATGTCGGAAGTAAATTGAAATAGGGAAAAGATCTGAACATTTGAGAACTACTAAAATGTTGTTTTAAAGTGAAAGTTTGAAACTAATAACTGGTTTTGAATCTCAAATGATTCAGAGGAACGAAGCATGCATTTGGAACACATTAATTAACTAGGTTTAAGCTTCAAAACACTTTTCCCTTGAGCCCCCTTTATATATATATACTTTTATGAGTAATTTGAACATACTGCTGCATGTATCTGTAGTTAATAGGTATGAATGTTTAGTTTTTAATGGGCAGGGTCTCTGGATGATTTTTATGGTCTTCATATTAATAGCGTTATATCTCGCAAGTAGAGAAACAGCATGTGTACTTACGAGTATGCAACTAATATCGTAGGTTTTAATATAATTATACATAAATACTCATAAATACACATATTTATGTAAAGCTTATATGATACCTGCATTTTATTTGTTAATTTGTTAATCTTAGAAGTAAACTTTTAAAAAAGCTTTTCAATTTCCTCTGATAGGGAAAAAATCGACTCTTAAATAATGAGGTTAGTTTGAAGAGCACGAAATATAACGAGGTACAAGAAATCTAGCAAATGATTTAACTTCTAAACAGTGTAGAAGGCCATGAAAGCATTTTGTTGCATACCTAAGTTATTGCTCGAATATTTAATTAAATAAGATTTATTGGAAATTTTTCACAAACAGAACGATTTCCGTTATAAAAATAATAAGTAAAAAATGAGTTTATACCCGAGAATTCCCACATTTATTCGAAATATTTTACATACGAATGGCTGCTTCTGTACTTTTACATTTTCCCTGATCTTTAAATTAACTGCATCAGAAATGTCGTTACTATTTATTCTAAGTGTAATTTATCCTTTCAACTATGAAAATGGCCTAAAATTCATAGCTATGAAAAATTTTTGTATCAAATATTAATGCTCATGGATAGATGATATTTAAAATTAGATTCACGGCCAATCATAGAATAATTAAAATTCATATTTCTGATCTCGTATTTAAAACTAACAGGGATTTAACAATCAGTTTTTAAAAAATGTCATGTTTTAAAGTTCACATTAGATTAAAAGTACGCATTCATAGTATTTAGTTATTCACAGCTCTTTCTACATATCTCTTTCTTTCTTCTTTTACTCATATCTCTATATTTCTGAAAAGAAATCCCCGATTTTTTTTAAAGGGAATACCATTTTTAATTTCTCTTCTTTTGTTACTTGATGTGGAGGGAAAAAAACCTAACTTGTGCTCTTGAGATTACATTCTCTCTAGTAATTACAGTTATTACAGAAGCCACTAAATAAGCAAAAACTAAAATTTATTTATCTACTATATATGGTTTACAAATTAATCATAAGTACAATCATCTAAATAACTTCTAATTTTCAGGTTATAGACAACTGAAAATCAAAGCTGTTGAGAGTGTAAAGTCAGCTCGACCTTCTAAACTACTAGTTAACATAGGAAGTTCAAATTTCACTAACAAGTTTACAATCCAATTAGAATTCGCCCGTCAGCACAGCCAATCTGTGAAATCGTTGAATACTGTTAATTAAACTTGAGTTTAAGTTCAGGTTTATGGGGTAGCTGCATGGGAGGTTTTGTGATCTTCCCTGTGCATAACATAGATACAAACTAGTTTCCTTTAGAAAGTGCTTCATGAAGGCATCCCTTCCATTAGGCATAGGCTCATCAGTAAACGAGCGGTTAAAAAATTATTGAATACTTGTAGTTCTTCTCGGGTTCGAACCCAGCCGACTGGCTGTACAGTTGGCTTTCCTCACGTATAACGTTAAAGCGCGCCAGTTTCTCTTGAAAGTCCTCCACGAAGGCATCCCTTCTCTTAGCCAGATCATTCGTACTCTTTGTCATATTCATATAACTAAACCAAACCGAACCAATTGGGCAGATTGCCTTCATGTGCTTTGCCGTAACCCAAATAATCCAATACATTCTTTCGGCAGAGAAATGTGAAAAGCACGCTTCATTTTAGGCAAAAACAACAATTCAATCCAAAACAAGCATCACTGTCAATTAAATAATCACGTATTTATCCTTATTCTTAACCTCTTCTTCACATTATTTAATTTACGTCTTTTTTTCTGGAATACGCTTAAAAACATACATATCGTAATAGAAAGAGAGAGAGAACGGAGTGAAAATAAACAGAAATGGTTAGAAAATATCAGCAAACTTTAAAAGTAAACTCCCAATTTAAATACCCTTTTACGTCAGCTATGTATTTTGTTAAGTTGCATGTAAATGCACTCCCAGTTCTTTTTAAAATCAGAATAGCTTGAATATTAAAAGATGAACCGATAATTGCGATGTCAGTTTTGTTAGCATACATCGATAGAGCTTGTACATAAATTGAAGCGTGTATACATTAAAATTTGAGATACAATAGTTTACTTTCAGCCGCGGTTTCGTACGAAAATAGAAATTGATTGCAAAGTAGGTAATTTAAAGCGTTTTAGAATTCTTAAAATACCTAACATGTCACTGATCTATTTATTGATTTATTGACATTTGAATGGTTTATTTAAGCAATCATTCTGAAACATTACATTAGCCAGGACATTGGTCATTAGTCAATGGAGTAAAGAAAATCCATGACCTGCTGGCCAAATTTTCGAGCCGGATTTTAATTGCCGCGCAGACATTAACCAGTTATTTGGAAAGAGGTGTTGCGAGATCTTCTATTGATCTGCACCGAGGTATTGATTAAATAGGACCGTCGCTCTTTCGTATTTACTTTAGCATCACCCGAAAAGTGAAACTCGAGACACAGAATGGGAGCTAAGCCGAAAGCCAATTTTCCCATTATCCGCATACAGAGAGAGCTGGCGGTTTGGTAGTTGGGGTGCGAGATGCTTTTCCAGTCGGCTGCTCTCTATATTCTCCATCGAGAGCTATGATTGCCAGGTAGGTATGCTTCTTACCCATATCAATCAGTCGACTAGATGCTCGTAATGGCCCGAAGCTGCTTTCTTGGCAACGTATTGAATAACACCAATCAATCATTGATTAGCCTCCGCCCTACTTCCTTGGTTATCCTTCTTCTCGTGTACGTGTTGATCTAGGAATGGTCGGGCGATGTGTTTGCTCGTCTGTTTCAGTTGCCGCGCATCGAATGAAAATTAAAAGATGCAAAGGAGAAATCTTTTGAGGATCAAAGGGTCACATTTTCCGAAGCGTATCTCCGTGATTAAATTGGGGATGATTTCCACCATAGAGGACAAAATTGTGTGTTATGCTTTCTTGTAGTTTGTCCTTGCGCGCGGATAATATTTTATTACTTTTCAAGTAAGTCATTCATTACTCGCAGTTCAGCTCATAGCTGTGGTATGAAAAGCAGGGAAATAAAAGTTTCTAATCCTTCTAGTTCACAGGAATCGCTTGATCTTTCCAGCAGTTTCTAATGATAATTTCTCAACTGAAAGGGCTACATATTTTAGGATTAAATAACCTTAATTCTCCCAATTTAATTAAACTCCCTGAGTAAAATAATTTCCTTTGTTCTCTAGGCTTATTGATGGAGACAAAAATGAGTCATTTTGAAATGAGCATTCGTATCGATTTCAATTCCCAGTTTAAGGAAGATTAATTCTGCCAGTCCTTTGCTTCCCATTGAAACTTATTAACGTTTTTAGGGCAATTTTACACACTTATGTTAATTAAGCGATATTTGCATTTACAGTTAATGCTATCCCACTGAATATATAAGAATACAATTTGAAATGTGTGTACATCAAAGCTACATAAACTGATTTTTTATCATTCGCAATGCATGCTTTCCTTAAGAAAAATATATCTCTTCAGAATTCACTATCAGTTGATACTTCAAATTTAGTTATGAAATTAAATTAAATTTGCATCTTTTTAACCAAATCACGAAGCCCGCTTTAAATTTACATATATTCATATATACCTCATAGATGAAGTTAATTATTCGAGTTTTGAAGTCCAAAGTATTGTTAAAAATGTTATCTCTTTCACATCTTGTTTTAAGTACTTCTCCCATTTCCGATATTTTTTATTATAAAATGCTGGCCGCTAAAATTTCAAATTTTTTAACTAACTTGCACCTTATTTATATACTAGTATATGTTAAGGAAATGAAAATATCATATTTAGCAGCGTTTAACCCGAGCAGATATGATATTCCAGTTGCTTCCCTTATTTCTAAAGTAAAGGCCAAATTTCATGCTTTCTCATCCTGTTTTTAGTTGCTGTAATTAGAATTCATGTTTTCTTTGCTGATGTAATGAATAAGTAAAACATGATTTGCCTTAATTAGGATTTCTGCATTCTGAATTGTTGTAATTATAATTGTACCCTGAATTGCTATAATTTTTATATAATTATATATTCAGCCTCATACATTAAATATAAAACTCAAATAAATTAGTTTAAAAATATAAATAAATTATTTGTTTCAGAGTCTCAAAGAATGCTATAAGAAAATTTTCATTATTTTGCAGAATATTGTGCATAGAGGGAAGACAGTACATTTCTCCTTCAAGAATTTGGTTGAAAAGAACTTGAAACTATAAGTAAAGGCACCGAAATACGGGTATTTTTTACGTTCTTAAAAGATTATTAAGCAAAGTTTATTGATGTTCCTTTCATTTGATAGTTTTTATTGTTACCATTTATAAAAGTGAATATTTGCTACATCATTCAAGTTGTTTCTGAAAAAACTGCCGTAACAACGTTTAAGCTTGTATTTAATACCTTGTTCAGGATGCGTAATTATTTGTACCGAATTTTGACAATCAAAACAACTTGAACACAATAAGGTAAAGAAGGCAATTTTAAAGTATAAAATATTTAAAATTATATAACTCAATATATAATTTCATTAATATAAAATATTTAATACTAGATAGTAAAATTTATTTTCTATTTAATAAATGGGAATGATGATGCAATACTTTTAAACTTACTGTGTAAAGAGCTGCTGAAATTTGACTAACAAAAATTTAAAGAGCATTTCAAAGACTCGAAACTAACCTATATAGCTTAGAAGC
Organism: Stegodyphus mimosarum; assembly: GCA_000611955.2. Lineage (NCBI taxonomy): Eukaryota > Metazoa > Arthropoda > Arachnida > Araneae > Eresidae > Stegodyphus > Stegodyphus mimosarum. The sequence goes on from KK115731.1 coordinate 452,851, forward strand.
TTCCAAATTAGTTCGGATTAATTACGAATCATGCATTATTTCTTCACACATTTTGGAAATTGTTTAACATTTCAATAGAAAAGATGATTCAATAGAACAGAGTATATAATTTGAATAGAGAAGAATTAATTGATGATTTCTGTCAAGAAACTGAACTGCCTCGTCAAGCAATTCAGAAAATTTAGACTCGCTTCATTTAGTTCGCAGAGAATCAACCTATACCACTTACATTTTACCCTGGCGTTAAATTTTCAAAAAGTGCCTAAAATTTTGCGAGAGGCTAAACTAACAGCGTTTTGTTATTTAAAATATTGTAAGGTTTCGTAAGCAGCATATAAGCAAAGTCTTGATTCTTTCTTTGTGTGTAAAAGGCATTAATTTCAGAATTTAATAATAAAGCAGATATTTTTAACACAACATCTTATAACCTTTTCATACCCTGAAACGAAGATATGTGAAAAACTGACAGTTAAGAAGAAAAGGAAGGGGGGGGGGGAAATCAAGAAGAAACCCTTTGCAATTGTTGCCATGAACGAAACATAAAATCTTTAATTTATCTTCCATGGGCCTTTGATTCTCAGTATGTTTGCAATTCGCCAGGGACTAAGATTTTTAATTTGTCTTGCGAATTTAATCAAACTGTTACAGTTTAGCAAAGAGCGATTTAGCAGTAATTGACGCAATGTGAATAATTTTAAATATTTGTTTTATCTTTGTTATTATATATACTTGATATAAACTAAAATGAATTAATAATATACATGACACGATATAATTTATAGCAAACGATACTTTTTATGAACATTTTTAGCTTCGTTGGAATTAATAAAAGTTAAATAAATTAATAAAAGCGTCGTATGTTACGCAGTTTTGGCGAAGTGTTTTAAAAAAATTTTATGATGTTTTATATTTTTAATATTTATTTATTTATTTTTAGTGGTAAAATCTTCTTCGAGATGTTAGCCTGTAATCTGAAGCCTTCAGATGACAAACTTCTTTTTAGAATTTATTATTTTTTTTTTGGTTGCTCTTTATTTTAGTGTGTAAAAAAAGAAACACGGTAGAAATTTAAATAGAGTCATACTAATATGAGAGAAAACTACACAAAGCTCTGCCACGTTTTATGGTAAATTTCCCTAATGCGGAACATAAACTCCGTGATATGCGAATTAATTTATACTTTAAAGTTTAGCAAATCGAACAAATAACCACAGAGATAAGTAATAATTTAAATTAGGAAGTATTTATTTGTAACTAGTAACAAAACGTTCCTCAATTAAAAGTAACAAAACGTTCCTCAATTAAAAGTAACAAAACGTTCCTCAATTAAAAGTAACAAAACGCTAGCTTGTAGTAAGACAATGAACTGTGCACCATTTAATAATCATGGATCATTATGAATAAATCTTTCTCTAAAGGAATAAAACTGTCACCTATAAAAATTCAATTTTTCATATAAAAGTATATTTTCAACAGTTAGTCGGTCACAAAGCGGGGAGCAGTGTCGCAATAAGATCACAATAAGTCAGAGCTAAAATTTAATTTAATTGCAGTCGTAACTACGGCCGCTCTACATCTTCTTTGATAGTACTTTAGATTCATCTCGAGTGTGCGATGCCAGAAGCATGGGAACGGAAGGTCAGAGTAAAATCAAATGCAAATGGTTAGTTTTAACTTGAAAGTAAACCTCATGGGTGTTGGTAGATTAAGTTGTTGATTAGCGATCTACTGCCTGCAGAAGTTATATAGAGATCTGAGATGCCTGAAAACAAATGCGAAAATTTTCAGATTTCGAAAACATTTCTGATGTTATCCAATAAGACGCGAGATGATTTCATTTATTTAGGTTATTTATTAAAGCTCTGCCTTGACGCTACTTAAGAGCACTGCAGAGATGACGGCATCCTAAGCATCATCCCCCGGAGTTAATAACTCAGTCCGTGTTCCGATAATACCACGGACTTCACAGTTTGGGAGAAAAAGTCCTTTTCGTTCCCTTGATTGGGTGGGCTGTTATATAGAAGAGCTTGGACCCCATTTTTCCAAGGGGAATCGGAGCTTTAAAAAATGCACGTGGGTGTCACGTGACCATTAGAACGGTTCAGCGACGGCGTGAAATGGGTCGGATAAAATCATATGAAATATAGCCGCAGGAAACCCGGGTCGACCCGTAACGACCATCTTAGCTAATCAATCATTCCCAAACCCCTAGCTCACTACCAAAATGATCAGGGAATCTTTTCCGATAGGGGTGAAATGTTTTGGTGTAAAGATGCTCAATAATTGTTGCTCTCCCTTTTAACATCTGAAGCTGATCTACGAAACTTAATTCAAAGAATGAGCGTTGATGCGCTTTTTTTTTCGCTGACGGATATCTCTTCAACTACAGAGAAATATATTCCTGCAACATAACACATTCTCATGTAACTTGCTCATGGCCTCACTATGTCTGATTCTATAGTGTACATTACTTTTTTTTGACATATCCTTAGAGTTTTGTTACCGAAATAAATACTTCATATTAGTTGCCGAGAAAATTGTTTTATTATTATTATTTTTAATAATAATGCTAATATATACTCACCCATAATTTGGTTTTAATGAGAAACTGAATATTTACTTTAAGATTTACTTCTTTTGATTAAATACTTTACTTCTTCTGTTTGAAATAAAAAATTCAGAGATTATTTAAGATTTAATTCTATGAGAAAACACTGTATGTATAATTGTACGTTTTTCTGGTGCGCTGCATTTCTAAAGGATATGCTGAGACCTAACGATATATTCAAGAATATGCTTGTACGTACATTCTACGGATTACTGAATTCAGTTCAAAATTTTGTAAGGACATCCTGCCCAAACAGAATACAAATGAGAAATCGGAAAGGAATGGTCAATGGTTTTCGTAGTGGTGATACTAACGACCTCTAGCGCAAGACTTTCCAAGGTGGAATTTTCTTTTGAACTTTATTTACCTCTGCCTGCGACAGGATCATCGCAGGTGTAAAAGTCTTAGACCGCAGGTTTCTAATTTAGGATAAACATAGTACTAAACAAGAGATAGAGAAAGAAACTGAAAGGATACCTAGTCTGCTGAGTTTATAAGCAATAAACTACAAAGTAGAATGGCCCGATAAACACTGAGATCCAATATTTTAGCCTCAGCCAGAATATGTCTTTATTATTTACTGAATTGACTTAAATAATATCAAATTTCAACTTAAGTAAGCAAACATAAATTTGCTTTTTCAATGAAAGAAGAGAAAAATTAAATAATCTTGCCGGGATAAGTAGAAGAAAAAATAATAAGGAAAATGCAATGCTAATGAAAATAAAAGTACAAGAGGTATCCTCCAGTTTTAATTGGTCTTAGTTATGGAATTTTAATGAAACAGACAGATGTCTTAGCCAGTCTATTTAAATGTCTGTAAGGAAATCCTGAAAAGGGATCTATGATAGATCTTTGCAAAAGTCTGACATTCCTCTTCTTCAAGTACAACAGCACTTTTGTCTCCTCGGAAAAAGAGACCTGTGTAATCCTATGTCATGTAAATCTTGAAATCTTGAATAAAATCGTTTGCTTCTGAAAAAGCGGGACGTATATCACATATCTTTCAAACTCTATGGAGATTTATTTAAAATCTACACCAATATAGGTACTCCTTTTTTGCCTAATTTTACATTGGCATGTTTCTGTTCCAGCTACAATTATGATTGCTGTATTTAACGCAAACAGAAGTCTCACGGGAAAAAGAATCATGATGGGAAGTTATTCTCTCCAAGGCTTAATTTCTAAAAAATAAGGAGCAGTTCTTGGAGGGCGTTAAAAATGAAAGAAAATAAACAAATAATAGAAAAAGAAAAAAATCTGAAAGCTTTCAGATTTCACATTACGCCCAAAGGGGCGTTTTTTTAACGTTTTGTGGGTTACCTTTATTTATTAAATATCATGTTCTTCGTACTTAAACCATAAAATTCAGTTCAACAGCATTATCGCAAAATAATTTTAAAATAAGCATATCTTTAGAATTTCCGATACACAGTCTCGCGCGCTGGAGATAGAAATGTTTTTTTTTTTTTTTTTCCGTACAGTTTTGCCATTACTTGCTTTGAAATCGTTGAGTTTTTTTTATTAAAAATTCGTTAAAGTGTTACAAAATATGAAATCGGTAATAAAACAAATTCCAAATTCGGGTTTCCAGACGCTCGTATTCAGTGGAAGATTACATTATTCAAAATTTGATGACTGTAGGTACCGTTGTTTTATCACAACGAGAGGAACATTTATGCAGATTCTTCATTATTTAATTTCTTTAAATATTATACAGGGCTCGAATATTTGGTGGCAACAACTTGAAAAGTGAACCACTGCAAAGTGCTAAACGAAATTAATAGCCCTTCTGGGCTAACGCCCTTTGGGCAAATAACTTAAAAATACTGAGTTATTGAATACAATAAAATAAAATTATATATAAATATATAAATAGCAGATAAAATAAATGTCATGTAAACAAAAAATGATAAAGCAAGCAAAATAAATCATAAATAATGAAAGATAAATAAGAAAAAGATAAATAAGAAAAATTTTACGATATTAAAAAAATGGGTGTCCGCGTAAGTTAGTTACATTATAATTATTGATTAAACGCAAATAATTTAAGCAGCATTTCGGTTAATTTAAATGCATGAAGTGTATTTTTTCTCCCGACTTCCAGAAAAAATATCACTGCAAATCTTCTCATATATGGCGCTCGAAGTTACAATTTCTTTTAAAACTGAGAAGTATCACAGTTAGCTTCTGGATGGACTTTGTTAAGAAGATTCGAATTCCAGAAGTCTACCTATCGGACACTATTAAAACGTTCTCTTGCCGCAGATAGATTTAACGAGGCTTGCCATCCGTTACGCGCGTTGACGTTATCACGCACGACCTTCGCCCCTTGTTTCCGAATCCTCGAGCATCAACTGTCACCTCCTGCAGGGAACAATGAGCTACACTGCGACTCAACTCGATATATTAACACTTTGACCTCCCCCGTCCATTTTTGGATCGCTGCTCTTCTGTTCCCCTGAGTACAGGAAAGCGAAGAGGGAATCTACTTTTTTTTTGGGGGGGGGGTGCATTTCTTTGTTGCCTAGCGACGT
>KK115731.1:458175-474968 GCA_000611955.2 Stegodyphus mimosarum
ACTGGCATTCTATAGAATGGCATTGTCTATAATGCCGGACGTTTTTAGGCAAAGTATGAAATATGAGAATTATTACATATACATTCCCTAGCCATTGTATATAATACTTAGGCATTCTGTAGAATGACAAATGCTATTTAGGCAAAGTATGAAAAAAGGTCCTGATAACGACCTGCATTCTTCAAATCTACAAATGCTATTATAGAAAAAGTAATGAGAGTGCCATTAAAAAATTATTCAAATATGTAAAGAAAAATGAAAGTTGTACAAAACAAAATTTATGGCTTTCTTATTAAATGAAACAAAATTTTCATATAAAAGATAAAAAATTAAAATTAACCTATTTGTTGCAACATGGTAGGCTTGAATGACATTTTGAACTACATTTCATTACATTTTTCACTCAAAGAATTTCATATTTTGGCACTTTGTTTCACATATACATTTGACGAATCCTTGGCCGCTTCCACTGGACTGAGCAATTGCAACTGACCGAAGAGAAATTTCGTGGTCAGGAATATCTTCAATGCTAAGCAAATTCTTAGGGCGTAAAGCGAATTGTGATATCGCATATACTTATTTTAAAATTCTTTCAAAAGTTCCGTAGCAGGAGAGTCCGATTAGCATGGTGCAGGCAGCATAGTGATTGAAGTACGGAGCAATGGGCGACCGTTTTGTTCACCAACGGGTCCCGTTATAGCTTAAACACTGATTCTCGCTGTACTTTCATATGGAGAGATCCAGAGACCCGCTACCTACCCTCCAATGTCCGCGAAATCAACAGTTATGGCTGTGGCGTTGTAATGGTCTGGGCAGGCATCATGATGGATGACCGCACACTTCTCCACGTCTTTGACAGAGGCTCTGTGACTGGTGTGAGGTATAGGGATGAGGTTTTGGAGCCCTATGTTCGCCTTTTCGGGGTGCAGTGGGCCCCGAGTTCATCTTACAGGACGATAACGCGAGGCCGCATACAGCTCTTCTGGTCGACGAATTTGTCGAGAGTGAGGATATTAACCAGATGGATTGGCCAGCCAGCTCTCCAGACCTCAACTCTATAGAGCATGCCTGGGACGCTCTGAAAAAGCAATTGCAATCGCAACCCCCTTCCGAGAACCATCCAGGAAATGAAAACAGCGTTGCTGTATGAGTTGGACTAATTGCTACAGGCACTGATAAACTGCCTTATTTCCAGTATGACATCACGCTGCGAGGCCTGTATGGCTGTAAGAGGAGACCATACCCCTATTAACCCATTTCTTTTGTGTCTTCTGTAACCACTGTTTCAGACTTTCAGACTCTCATAAGTGTTACACACGAACATGTGTGTCTATTATAACTGTTGAATGTTTATTTTGTTTGTATTATATCAACCTATGTTCACAACAGATTTTATTAAAATATATCCAGTAGTTCTGGAGATCGTAGATCAAATATGAAAATTCTCTTAATTTATTTCACCAGTGTACTTTGTAATATGTATCCAGGGTTTAAATTCAAACGTAAGTTGGCTGAGGTATTTCTTTGTTCTTGAGTGAAATTATAATTCCGCATGGATCCCCAAATAAGTGGAGGTCAAGTGTTTCATTTTATTATTTGACTAATTTTGGTTAGTTTAATAATTTATTAAATTTTTTTTATCTATTTATATTGTAAATTTAATTTTAGTTTTAATTATTAATTATTTTATTACTTTAATTATAAATTATTTTGACAGTTTGTGGGGTTCCTCACTCTTTTTATCTACGATGAACGTCGAGGAACCTAGTGATCTACGATGAAGTCGAGGAACCTAGTGAACCGTTTGCCGACTTATCGCTGAGTTCAAATAACTAAAGATGTAGACAAAAGAAGGGTTAAACTACCCATTATACCACTCGAATAAGAATAACAGTTGCCCCCTTTCTAGGGCTTTAACGCAGAACAAGAAATAAGAAACTAAACTATAACTAACTAAAGGAGACTTAGCCGAAGCTAAACACAAGTACCTAACGTCATTGGCCCTTAATTTAAACTAGCCGGCGAATATCAAAAGGCACGTAATATACGGCCGAGCGTAAAAGCTTCAAGAGAGATTTAGCCCGAAGGCAAACACGCGCTGCTCAGGATTCCTAGCTCTCTCTCACGAAGTAAGTTGAACCTTCCTTAAATACTTCTTCTAACTCATTTGCATTTAACGCGATTCGAAAAACTCATTCTGGTAGGGAGTTGTAAATGGAAACAAGAATTGATAGGAAACGTTATCCAAATTAAAATAACTGTTATGAAATTAAAATATACCTCACAAGTTAATTAATTTACTTAATTTGCTCATTTTTCCTGACGGTCTTCAATACGGTTCTGGTGCTTCCAATGTTAGGCATTAATATCTGATTTATTCAGAAAGAAGGAAGAAGCAGTATAAGTTATGAGTCAGGAATTGATTTTGAAGTAAAACAAATAATCAAGTAATCACGGGAAAGAAAATGAGAGGAGAGTTTAGATAATGAAGCAGGGAAAGTCAATAATAGTTCGCCTGGTGAAAGGGGAACATGGTACTTACGGCGAGGGGAACTCAGGGCAAGGTGAGAGGGAGCGTTGTGAAAAGGATACGGAACTGACATGTCTGATTTCATATAAAGACAAACACTTTCTCAGATCAAGAACTACCACAGGCATGAAAGGAACATGTTGTCGAAATTTTCATGTAACTTGCTCATGGCCTCACTATGTCTGATTCTATAGTGTACATTACTTTTTTTTGACATATCCTTAGAGTTTTGTTACCGAAATAAATACTTCATATTAGTTGCCGAGAAAATTGTTTTATTATTATTATTTTTAATAATAATGCTAATATATACTCAGATATACAAAAATAATCCTTAATTATTTTTGTATATCTGACGTAAACAAACGAATCGTAATTATTCATCAAGAACGATTATGCACAACGCAAAATCTTCAGTCCTTATTCTAGCAGTAGCCAAATTGCTTTTCCAAAACTTTTCTTCAGAGACGATAAAATATTATCTAATTATTCAAAACTCTTAAGTGTTTGCTGATTGCTTTATATATGATATAATGATGAGGTTTTTAAAATGTGTCAAGCACTATACAAGGAATTCAAAATAAAGAATAGAGCAAAATAATTTCTTCTTTATACGTATGGTAGAAACTTTGAAATACAGATTCTTCAAAAAAAGTGTACGATTCTTAAAAATAAATCTCTTACACAATTAATTGTATTCTCACGTTTGTAATTTGAGAAATGGATAAAATAATGTTTTCTGTCGTACTTGAACAATTTTTGTTACATAATACCTTTTAGTAAAAGTATATGAAACTTAAAATTTCTGTAGAGCCTTCATAGAAAAAAAAGTGTTGTTAAGAAAAATGTTTTTCGTGGATGAATTAGTCAAGGAAAAAATTAATACATAATAAAATTTAGGGGAGAAGAATCATTTGCAAATCACATATTGCTACGGACAAAAATGCGTTTATGGCTTTGAAAACAAATTTCTAAAAGATAGCTTTCGTGCCAGGGGAACGTAAAATGGTAAGATATTTTAAATTCCCATAAGTAAAAATATTAAAATTTAAAAATTTCTTAGTTTTAAAATTTACAACAATTCAATCTGATACGAACCTGTAAAGCTAGCATTTTGAAGTGATTTAAAAGTGACTTGAACATGATTAAGCCGTATAATTTAAATAATTCTTTTCAGAACCTAGTTTTCACATAACATTACGGACCCTTCTAAATTTCGTACACTTTTATTAAAAGGTGTCACACGACTAAAATCGTAATAGTCTAAAAGCTTATATTGATTGATTTCTTAATGGGGATCTTTGATGGAACTATAGGGACAAGCTGTTCAGAAAATTTAGTTGGGCAATATTTTTGAAACACCGTACGCAAACCAAGCAGAAAATCAAAACTTTTAGACTCCGAGTTTTGATCTAATTGATATGTGCATCTTTCACCTTAATTCCAATTTCCAATATGGACTACTCTAATGAGATGAAGTCGTGGTATAAACTGGCATTAAGCAACAATATGCTTTCAAATTTGTCTTCTGTCATAAAGAAATTGATCTTGCGTTTCAAAAAGTAGTAAGCAGAGCAACTCTAAAGAACTTAGCACATTTTAGTATATAAAAAAAAGTTCTAACAGCACTAACTTTGTAGTAATTATTGGATAGACTGGTTTTACTATCCAATATAAATATTCGATAGAGTGATTTTACAGAGAACTGTTAGGCATTTTATTTCGGAGCAAGATACACGAGAAATGTCCAGTGCCCTCTCCGGGACTCGAACTTCTGACTTCCCGATCGTTAGCCAGTTACACGAAGACACGCGATAAGGAGCGAGAAAATGCCTTACACTCTCCATTAAAGGGCGATTGAGGGGAAAGGGATCCGATCGCCAAATCTTGGTGGTAACGAATTGTCATCAACTACTTTTTAGTTCGGGCGCCATTTGTAGAGTCATTAGGCATTTCGAAGTAAGGAAAATCAACCGTGCCCTTCCGGGAGTTGAACTCCAGACCTTCCGAGCTAGCTAGACGTGCTTGCAATTACACCACGAAGGTACCTGTTACTAGACAGAAAGTACCTTACAAATTTCGTAATCCTAAATAAAATTAGCATCATGATTTCCCCTGAAACTACATGGTTAGTAAAAGAGATATCATTTCATATTATTGACGGTAAATAAATTAAAAGCACGGGAAGGTGACTGAGAAACTAAGTTTAGAACATGGACAGAAATGCAATTCATTAATAAACCTACTTTTGGTGTATGAACTTCTGAGGGATGATTTTCATATTGTTTTGGCAATATTTTCTGTTGGGTGCAGGACCGTTCGGAGTATGTTAACATCACACGGAATCAGTAGAAATAACTGAAATAATCATTATCACTTTCACTCATTATTTTTTTAACATAAATTTTGGCATGCCTATGCGCAGATTACAGGTAAGCAATATGCCATGCAGTTTTATTATTTACTTTCTTTGGTTCCTTTGGGTTCTAGAAACAAATAATTTATTTACACTGCATAGAAATTAGTGACACCACATGAACGTGTTTCACTTTCAGTAACGGAAGAGAAATTCTTCTGTGTGCACAACAAGTAAATGTATGTCATTCAGCTTTATTATTCACATTGAACTAAGTGGCATGTTTAGTAATTTATTCATATAATTAGTTACGCCATTAGTTATTCATTTACACTGCGTAAAAATTACCGGCACTGTACTGGCCCCCAAATAGGATAGCATTCCTATTCTTACCCGGTGGGAATAAAATTTCTGGAGTGTAGGAGGACATAAGCAGCTAAGCAAGAATTGACCCCTTTCAACTGGAGAATGATCGTAGATTGTTTCGAATATCTGGTCTTCTATTCCAGTAGTGCGAGATACTTATCTAGCTGTGTCCCGCCTTCTGGAACTTAGCAAACGAGTCACGTGCCCTTTTGCTAGGTGGCAGCACCCTCTTCGTGAAGCGTCGTTGTCGGCACTTTAATTAAGCCATTGACTGAAATCCTCGCTAACTAGGGGAGGAGGGGATCGGGTGTTATCTCTCTTCATAATAAGTGGGGCGGGTAGAACCCATCTGCAAGATGACAGCTTATCAACGTGCCTGCAACCCTCCAGTCATAAAATATTCATTACTTTGGCTCGCTGATGGGTTGATTGTGTTTGAGTAACCACCGGATGGTTATTAGGCGCATCGGTTGTCACAAATATGATTTGTCGAGTCTGCTAATCGCGGCGTATTTGTGTTGAGCAGCGGCTATGCTGAGTGTGCCATATTCTCCCTGTTGGGTACTACTTGCTATTTTTTGTTCTCCTTTTACTCCTTGATTTGGGTATTCTTCCTGCTAGCTTATCGGCCGAGCACATGCTCACCAGACTGTACCGAAGTACATTAATCGTATACTGTTAGAAACATCTTTTGTTAGTTAACAATAACGCTGCAAATATTCATAAAAATTACCCATGAAATGTATCATAACCCTCCCATTTTAAAACTCTCTCTTTAATTTTCAGTGCCACCAACGGAAAAATAAATTTTGGTTCTAAGAAAAGAAATCAGTTAAAAAAGTTAATATCGAACAGACATTTTTTATACCGATTTCTATATATTGATGAGAATAATATAATAAATCCACTCAAGATAGTAATTTGTTAAAATTAATTACTTTCGACTAATTAGCAATTTGGAAAAGTTCGCTGTTCTAACGAGCGATGCAAGCGGGAGAAATAGGTGCGTTTTTGAATCGAAGCAAAACGCTTCTGTAAATTAAATGTATTTTTAATTTCGTTAATTAGCTATATTAATCAAAAAAACTGAATTATTGAAAACTGCGCTAATTGCTTTAAAATCATTGTCTGTTAAGCGCTTACAGACAACTTAGATATAAAGACGTTTATTCTGTGTCGAATGGCCATGCACTAGTTACTCGCGATGCCGTGAGTAAGGTAAAAGATCTTCTTTCGCGGAATGTCAAGAAGTGTCATATCACATTTATGATAATTTCACGGTAATGTTACTTTCAAAAAATGTGGGGACTACTCCTTTAAACACATTTCTACTCCGTTAAGCACAAGTCAAAAGTTCCTGTAGGTAATCTCTTTGACTGTTTTCACGAAAACGTTTGCATATCAAAACACTTTCCTAAACCATATTGATAGTTGCTTCGAAATGTATGCTCGGGATTCAATTTGAGGAGCAAAGAGACTTGAAGATCTATGTTATTATTTTTAACATCGCTTTCTTTAAGCTTCAAATTCTGTACCAGTTAGATGTTAAACACTAGCCTCAGCTTTTAATTTGTCCTTTCATCTCATGTATCCTTTGTATATGATCTCAAGGGAAGTGTGTTTTCGAATTTTTTAGGTAAGTTATATGCCATTTTAATGGAGGATAAAACAATGTATATATTTCCTTATTTTCTCTAACATTCACTGTAACTTTTTATTTTTTAAAAAATTACTGTAAAACCTTCTACAGTGCATACTAAATCTGGCACAAATCAATAAAAATGCCACTCAGTTTATTTTCAATTGCCTTCGATTACGAAATCCCCTTCCATGAGAAAGGAAGCTAAGCCATAAAATTACACTTTACCAGTACTAATTTAAACTGAATGATTGATTTTTGACAATTTATCTGAATAAAAACAACACTCCACCGACTTCTTATAACACATGTTGTTGTTGTGACTTTTCTCCCTTGTCTGACAGTAACATCACAACAAGCTCATGAAATACATCATGGCAAGGAGAGCAAAATTGCTCCTATCGTTGGCTAGAGCCTTGAGCACCATGCAGATGACAGTACGATTTTGTTCCTTTCCTCTCCCAGTTTTGATGGAGAGAGAGGACTTTCGGTTCGCCGCCCATTTAGAGTGCTTCCATGCCGCACAGACACTATATATCTACAAACATCCATGCCTTATAAGGTATTTCTCCTACGTCCTTCGCATACCTTCGTGGTGTAGTGGTCAGCACACTCAACGCGTATTCGAGAGGTCCGTGGTTCGAGTCCTGGCGAGGGTATTCCTCATTTTTCATGACTCCTGCTTCCAAAAAATCCTAATGTCTCTGCAGTGGCCCCCGAACTAAAAAAAGGTGATGGAGGATGATTCTCCACCACCATGATTTGGCGAATGGGTCCCCTAATCCCCAGTCGCCCTTCAAAAGGGGGAGTATGTAAGGTATTTCTCCCGTCTTCTTCGCATGCCTTCGTGGTGTAGTGGTCAGCACACTCGAGGCGTAATCGAGATGTCCGTGGTTCGAGCCCCGGCGAAGGCATTGCTCATTTTTCATGACTCCTGCTTCCAAAAAACCTAATGTCTCTACAGCCCTCATCGCGTTTCGAACCCGGGTCCTTCGGTACGGCAGTGAGCGTCGCTAACGGTTATCTAGGTTGGGCGGTTCTTGAAACATATTAATGTATTATATAAGTACATTTGTAAAATAAAGGAAAAGAAGAACTTTAATAATTATCGATAAAAAGGTGTCTACATTCATTATTCATTTGTATAAAAAAAATCAATTATCTACTAAGATCAGTTCAGATAATAACTGTGTTCTAAAAATTTTCCTTTCATTAGTCTACTAATGCCAATATTTGACCGCTAACTTCAGTTGTATATAATAGGCAAATTTTGTAGAGCTATTATTATTTTTTTTGCAGAGTAGAAAATATGAAAAATCAGCTGTGTTTTTTCCGGAATTAGAACCACGGATGTTCCGTTTGTCAGCCGAATATGCTACCATTTACACCAAGAGGAAAAATGCCATGATTCCTTATGTTCTCTTCCCTCCTTCGCTTAAAGCGCGACTGGAGAAAGCCACATGATCCAGTCGATCAAATACAGAAAGCCACATGATCCGGTTAAACGTGGTGGATTCATCTGTTGATGAATTTCATATTTTTTAGATCCAGGAAGAATGAAAAGTCAGCTTTACCTTCACCAAGATTCAAACCGCAAATCCACTTACCACTTACTCCTCGACAGCGCGTGCGAGAGAATGAGATGATTCCTTATAATTTTACGAAACTGTTTGATTATCAAAAATCTCACTGCTGATATGATGAATCAACCCTCAGAAAGCAGTCCGCTATACTTCTGTAAGTTCTTAAATAAGTGCATCCTTTTTACTGTTTTCTTCTTCTTAAGTGAACTTTCCTTTCTAAGACAAAATTCCAAGTGATGGAGAAAGTTCTCCACTTATAAAAATGCTGTTTTTCTAATTTTCAGTTCAACTTTACTCAAGCATTTAATTAAGTTTTATTATTCTTAGTCTTCATCTCTTCAGACTGCTGACATTAATTATTTTTCTTTTCCTTGAGCAAATTTCACTTTCTTTCTTTCTTTTTTTTTAAGATAGAAAAGAGCTTTTATTGCTCTTTGAATTGAACATAACATTCTCAGACGCAAGTTTTTGTATTTGTGATACGTTTTCATGATTTAAATTCGTTATTAAAAAAAGAAAAATCTACATTCTATCAACAATTTTGAATTTTTCTCTCATGTAGAGGAAATTTAGGGAAGGCTAAATTTATATCAGAAAAAAAAAAACCCCGAATTTCAGCGGTTGTTTGTTGCAATATATTATAGTATATAAATTTTTAGACTATTTTTACTTTTGCCTCTTTCTGAACTCTACAGCAGTGGTTTCCAGTCTTGACTGCGAGACAATTTTTGGTGGGTCACGAAAGGTTTCGAAGTGTATATATATGACGTTGTAGATTTTGATTAGATGAAACCAACTTACTCTTCAGTCATGGTCGAAAGAAACTGCTGAGTAGATAAATGGAACGAAAATCCCAACTGGCTTGATCGGTTAAACATCATTTTTATTTTGGACAGGAAAAATTCTTCAGAAATGCATTTTTACTTAAGTAGGGATGTCATACGCACCCTACAATTTCTATACACGCATATTACATTTTACATAATAGAAAAAGAAACTTAGCGAGGAGACGTGACTTTCCTAGGCATAGCAAAAAGCCGATGCGTACTAACTGCGGTCGTATTTATAACCCGAAAGCCTTTGTTTTAGTCCCGAGAAGAGCGACTGATCTAAAGATTTCGCAGTGCAGAGAAATTGCGGAGAAAGAGTTAGGTAACAAGCTGCAAAGTGACGGAAAATGGTGCGAAGCGTATCCTTAAAGTAGCGATGTGTTTAACTAAAAATCATGAATTTAAAGGCCTAGTGCCAGTTGATTTAATAATTTTGTTTCATATTTTATATTTTACAGATATATTTGAAACTTTTAACTAATACATAATTATTAATTTAGTGTTGGTAATTCCACATATCTATTTAGTATTAGTCCATTAATACATTATTTTCTTCTAGGTTTCTTTCTTCTCTTCCTCTTTTCATGAAAGCAGCTATAGGTACGCGAATCACTATGCTCAGAAGTTTAGGAAATATTGTGACGTCCTGGTTATGGTGGTTAACACTGCTTGGTGCAGTGTCATGGAGCCCGGACTCGAATCTTGGAATAAATATGTAGAATCTTTGCACCTGTCTCACGGGGGATGCTTGTTCAAAATTAGGATGGAGCTGGGTAGTCTTATTGTCACCTACAAGAAACCCAAGACCTATGCCAAAGATAGAGGTAATCCTGAGCTTCTGCGTAAGGTAAAATTCGAGGTCTTGTTCTGATGTTACTGTCAGACAAATGAGATAAGCGACAACAACAAACAATGGTAGGAAATATTGCTGTACGACATCATGATATATTTCTCAAACATCATATAAGGTATTTCTCCCGCCTTCTTCGCATGCCTTCGTGGTGTAGTGGTCAGCACGCTCAAGGCGTAACTGAGAGGTTCGTGGTTCGATTCCCTGCGAAGTCGTTGCTCATTTTTCATCTTTCTTGCTTCAAAAAAAAAAAAAAAAAAAAAAAAAACCTAATGTCTCTACAATCTTTAGCAAAGATTTCTGTAAGGTTTTCTACAACCCCCTTCCCCCACCAAAACAACTGAAATTTATGCATTTTTAGAGACAGAAGACAAAGTAACTGATACTTTACAATGTTCAGTGATAATAATGATTGTAAAATAATGTCCTTCTGCCTTTTACAAATTAATTTTCCAAAGTAGTTACTTATGGGCTCACCAAGCTGCTTATAAATGAATTGATTTTTATTTTGCTTGTTGTTTGAGGCTCCACCAGGGGCCGAGTGGTTAAGGTCGCTGAATACTGGGAGTTCGATCTGGATTCGATCACAGGCGAACGGGCGGGTGGCATGGTTCATTTTCGCGGTTATCCCCATGTGTAACGTTAATATGAGTCAGTTCCTTAAAAAGTCCGCCAAGAAGTCATGTCTTCCGTTAGGCAGCTTTCGCATGCTTTGCCATTCCAATAATCTAACCTAATCATCTACCAGTAATATACCTTGGCTGAAGTACTTGTTTATGAAAGTTTAATGGCATACTTTACAACGTTCCAACCTTGCTAATACTCTTTTAATGGAGTTAGGCCCTTGGAAGAAATTTATTTATAATTTATGAGTGAAAAAGCATCAATCATTTAGCTGCCATATCCAAGTTACATCTTAAATTCTCTCATTTTATTTTCTGAAACTTTTATTGGTGTCCATATTAATAATTTTCTCAAGCAAATGTGAACTCAAAGGAATTATTCAGTACACATAAACAGAAGAGTAAGTGTTACTGTAAGCTTACATATGCTCAATAACTAAGACTGCAATAATTTCTTGTGTGATTTCTACTGCCTGTATGCTCACATGCACTGCGAATACAGACCAAAAGTCCAAAAGTGTGGAATAAGAAGATTCACAAAATTAGGAAAAAAGAAATTAAAAATTTTCTCATGTTATTAATCCGATATCTGCTACATAAAAAGACGATTATTTTGCAATGTGAAAAAAAACATGAATATGAGCAATGAATGAGAGTTAAGAAATCCAAAATATAAATTACAGAAATAGGAGATGTAAGCTCTATGGTAAAATAAAAGAATAAAACTGAAAATCGATCATCTCCTAATCCCATTTTTATAAGAATCTAAAACAAATTTGTCAGCTCTTTTTATTTTTAAAAGATTATTTATTCATTCAAATTCCTTTGAATCTCTTTCCTTTTTTTTTGACTCCTTGCAACTTCAAAAATACAGGCTAGGGGACTCTGATTCCTTTGAAGTGATTTTCTTTATGCTTTTATTTGGGGAAACGCGAGTCTTTTAAAGAACGCCTCAATTATGTCCCAAAGAACAATTGCGATGCTCTCAATTATGTCACAAAGAGAACAAATTGTGATCAGTTATATGAATGGAGGGAAAATGAATTAGCAGGAAAGGGAAGCAACTTATCTCATTTCTCCATATTTTTATAAATACTTGCTTTTGATGTCTTTACTTGGACACGAATGAAATTTTAACTTCTTTTCAAAGGAATATTTTAACTGTATCACTCTTTGATGCAGCAAGATGAGCAAAAACGTATGATGCCCCTGAAGCATCTTCACATGTTTAGCAATTCGTATTGCGTGATATTATTTCAGACTTGTACAGCTTCCTTTAGGAGGTGCAATAAAAAAAACCTAAAAAAATCGATGAAAAGGTAATTGCGGGTTTCCATTACCTTATTATTTTCGTTAATAGTAATAAGAAAGCTTAAGATATGCTAAAACGGTTTCTTTGTAAGGTTAATTACAAAGTGGTAATTTTAAATTTTTTTTTTGGTATTTGTAGCAGATCGAATGCTCTCAAAAACCGCTTGAAATTAGATTTTGCAGAGAATAATGAATGATAAATCTTGATAGGTAAAAGACCTGGTTCTTCTCAGTACACATAACCTCAAACAAATAATTTCTTTATAGGATAATAACACAGATTTAAAAAAAATGCTTTTTTTAGAGTGCAGTGCTTCAAATAATAATTATTACAAATCCAGAAGAACCTTGCTGTTGAGAAGGGAAAGTTGAGTGTTTACCGTTATTTCTACTTTCATTTGAGAGTACAAACTTTAGAACTCGTTATCTGCCAAATATTGTTTGATTATCAAACCAGAGCTCAAACTGAAGTTACATTTGAAAAGGATATTTAGTATTCTCCCGGTATTTACAAATTATTTACGAAATATAATTATTCAACAATGCTGCCAATTCCTAAGGCATGTTTAAATGCTGAAATTGTTTTCTTCTTCCAAAAGTACTGAACATTTCTTTGGTGAAAACCCTCAGAAAATTTTAGCCAGGTAACTTTTTTCATTGTAAAATCTAAAATTTTAATTTATTCTGCATTAACAGACTAATAGTAGCTAGAAAAGAAGCAAAACATTATAAGCGAAGTCGACATATTGATATTTTTTCGCAGTATAAAAGAACATACGTATCAGCTAGCAAATAAACTGTTGCAGCTGTGAAAAAAGAAACTCACGACTTTCTTGTAGAATTCAAAGAAAAGTAGTAGTTTTTCTTAAATAAGCAAATTGGTATTTCCCAGAAAGGAAACATTTATTTAGTCACGTAAAAATTTTTAATTTGTGTTCACTTTCTCCCATGAAGCTACATTTTTCTCTTAAAATATTTCACTTTGAACTCTGGAATTAAATGATGAGTTTCACACGGGGAGCTTTGTTATTTGTTACTGCAGTATTTTTCTTTCGAAATGCCAACGGCTCAGATACAGCAAACGCATTTTCTTGGTGCATGTTTCTGAGAGAGGGTGGTTCTTATTATCTCGAAACATACCAAGATTGAGGGGAAACAAAAGTGCGAGCTTACTCCCTGCCTCCCCACGAGGGCCTATTGCCTCGGAAGAATGTAAAAAAGCGCTTCGAGAAGCAGAGGCAAGAGAAAGAAATGCGCCTCTGGAAGCGGAGTGTGCGCGAGTGAATTGCAAAGAATATTGACCGGTGTACGAAGGTGAAGAGAGGGGGGTCACCCCTTCATAAATCATCACCAGTCGCGTTGTTCTATTGTTTTTCTAGCCTCTGCAGGGCCCCGAGCTCCGAGGTTTGTGGCTTCTGCTACCCCTGGGTATTATGAGCGTTTGTGGCCGCATCTACGCAATGCCTTCAGGCGCTATTCTCTTGGAAGCAGCCGTTTATTTTGGTCACTTGTTTTTTCCATTGGGTTAGGTCCGCTTGGCCAGGCACCCTCCTTCGTCTAGTTGCCATGGAAACACGCTCTCCCAGTCGATGCAGGCAAAGGGTTGGCCTTTCTTCCCTCACGACGGAATATTTTCCTGCCCCAACGATGTTTAGGATTTCGCCTCTAAACGAACTCATCCGTCGAATCACAAATAACATTATTTCCAATTCGTTTCTGTTCAGAGCCGGAACAGAACCTTTAGTGCATCGTACACGACATGAAAGCTTATTTCGCCAGAAATAGTTTTTGAGTAAGGTACTGAAGGTATTTGAGAAAAAAGGGCGATTGTTTAATGCACAGAAAAGAGGAAGACAGCATCATTTTCTGCAAAATTGAAATTTTTATTAAAAAAAATAAATAAAGTTTTTTTAGAATAAACTTCGATCTAAAATTAATAAAATAAACTGAAATCAATTTTTTATAGCCTCAGCGGTATATTGGAGCGAAAGTTAATTCCCATTTATCAGCAAACATTTGGATACAAAATTATATCCTCTTTTACTTATAATTAGTTTCAAGCATAATTCTCTCGATGTGTTGATATCGAAATTATTATATTTCATTATTTTTTTATTCATAAAGATTTATAAAAATACATGTCTTCCTAACATCAATTCACCAAAACAAACGTCATCTTAGCATTTTTTTGGCTTCTGAGTAGACTACCTACTTGACGCATTCGTGGTTTTTCCGTGTATGTGAATCAGTTTTCCTTAAAAAGCCTTATAGGAGGACATCCATTTTCTTTACGAAACATCTTTAGATTAATTAACCAACCAACGTCACATTTTCAAACACAGTGATCTCTTTTTAAGATGACCGCTCACAGTTACAAATTAATTTGACTTTTGTGGATGTTGCCGTCTTAAAGAAGTGATATTTTTTTTCGAATGGCGATCCCTCAGCCGACTTCGGCTTGGCCACTATATTATGGAGGCATTTAATAGGTGGGCCGCCTTTGCCTCCTGTGAAGGGACGGACAATTACAGCCATGCCTTCTCCGGGATTCGAACCCAGGCCCTTTGGTATTGTAGCCGGCTTCCCTAACCACTAAACCGTCTGGGCGGCTTAGAGAAGTTATATTCACTACGGATACTGATTTGTATTCTCGGAATACTGTCACATTAATTAGTGATCGTCTTAAGGAAGAGGTCATCTCGAGAGAATTTTTTATATATTCCTAATTTTTATTAGAGGTACAGACTTTAAATTTTCAAACTGTAGTTGCAAGAAAAGTACAGCAATTTTAAAACTTGCATAGTCCAACCTCCGAATTAAAACTATGATAAAAATCTTAAGATAAGCTCTGAAGCGTATCTTTTTTTTTTTTTTTTCCAAAAAGCAAGCTTCTGTTGAATACAAGGTCTAAATATCCATTTATACAGGATTATAAAGCAATCTAAGGGTCAGAAATAAGATTTTTAACCTCCTCTTGCATTTTCCCGTCTGTACAACGTATAGCACTATACGCTGCCTATGAAATGAAACTTAATTAAACTTTGAAGGAAAAGTCTGCAATCTGAATTTTCAGATTTGGGCTGAACTTGAGTAATCTGACATAAATTCATATATCTGCACTATGAAACGCGAGTTTACGTTATTGCAAATAATTTTTTGCTAATGATATATATCGACTCGTATATAAACATAACTAAAAACTTAAATAAAAATTGTGATATCTTTGTTTGGAATTTCTATTTAAAGACACTATGCCCCGTGGATTGACGACTATTAGAGATATTTTGACAACTGCCCCTGGTTATTGAAATTACGGCTCGTGGAAGGGTATTGCTTCCAGTTTTGTCAAAACGGGATTTCATTTTGTAGTAAGAGGAATAATATGTGCTTTCATGAGTTGAAAAGTGTTAGAAATTCTATTGCTTCTAGAATTAAACAATATGACAGGATGCTTCTATTTATTCGGTATAAATTTGCAAATTTTCGTCGCTTATATAAAACTCAACGTTCTCATGCTAGATTAAAAAAACATGTTTTCTGAAATTCCTTTGAATCAGGATAAATTTTTCATCATTCTTAAAACGCTATTGTTAAAATGTGAAGATAGGTTTGGAGAGGAAACAAATGCTGTAAAGTGTTTGAGCTTCGACTGACAAACATACAGTATCTAGTCATTCGAACAGGAACATTCTACTTAATCCTGCCAGTGCACTGAGTTATACTGAATCAGCGAAGTCTGCAACCAAGCTTGAATAGTTTCTATTTGATGACTGACATTTGAGCGATCTTTTTCAGTCAATGTTATTGGAGAGCGATTTGGATTTAACCGAGTACACCTTCACGGAGTGTGAAAACAATGGGAATTTGAAAGCCGAAATTCAATTCAAACAGTGCATGATTTTTATTGAAATTTTTCATTTCACTATGTACATTTACTTTTCTTCCTGCTTAAGGATTTGAGCTCAGTGTGTTTCGCAGAAGTTCATTCGGTTTTGCTTATTGCTAAATAATACTCAGATTTATTCTACACCTAAAAGCTTATTTGTGACCTGATCCTTAACACTGAAAATGATCAAATTTTCCTTCATGGATCTTGATTTGGAAAGTGCAATAAAAAGTCCGAAATAAAATTTCTGGCGGAATGTGTTTCTGATTATACCACATTTTGATGAAATCGATTTCACTGGATCTACTTTAACGTTCTAGCTGAAAATCGGTGAAAGAAATTTACATATATATGACTTCGAGCCAAACGTATAGCTTCATGACTCGCTTATCAAAAAGCCCTAGTCTATCGATTCTATATCACTTTAATGCACTTTGACTTGAAAAACTGAGCTTGATATTCCAAGTTTTACATGCTTTCCAGTTTAAAAGTTGTGAAAGAATGGTACTTGAAAATTCAAAGTTTGCATTTCGATATACTATTTAGTTTGCAGATTTATGACTACTGAAATTAATTAGACCTGGTTTTGTGACTAATAAATTAGTGCTGTTAAGAAAATTATTGATTCTATGCAAGCTAATTTTTCAAATGGAATACGAATTCAGTACTCTGTACGAAGTTGATTAAAATTTTAGGCCTTTCAGCGGTATGTGAAAAAATTAGTGAACTTCCACTGAATAATAGCAATTTCATTTGTGGTCCACTTTCCTGTGTACGCTTAACGTTTATAAACAGGTTGATTGGAATTTTTCGCACTGC
>KK115731.1:480649-534769 GCA_000611955.2 Stegodyphus mimosarum
CTTATTATCCTTTATTTACATAAAAAAATTAAAAAGCTACGAACTTTCTTTTTTCCCGGGAGATTTTGCCTTAACTAAATGTCAGGTCTAAATGTTTTTCCCATTTACGATTTAATTTGTTCTTGGGCACAATAATATAATGCATAAAGAAAATATAGCTTATAAATGCGTTAGTCGAACATGCAGTGGAAAAGTGGGATTAAAACATTTAAAACTTCATTGTAAATATTTTCTTCTTTAGTGAGAACAAATTTTGGTTACCCTATGTTTATTTATGGCAAGAAGAAGGTATTTATGAAGACGATACATCTACAGGGCTGGTAATAATGAGATTTACTGTGCTTACTAGGCTTTAAGAAACGGGCCCCTTTGCAAAAACAAAATGGTTTGTGTTCGCCATTTACAACCTCAATGGGTGGGCATTTAAGATAGAGTACAGAGCACTGGAAATGGAATCTTGCTTACTGGAATGGCATTTTTTTTCCAGGAATACAATCTAGATTTGGCTTGGAGACTTGTTTTAGACGTATATTTATCTGGGAAGACTACATATCTGGAACTTGTGTGGGAAGCTCATAGACTTTTTTTTAAAGCAACATCCAAGAAAGACGTCCAGATAGCAGCACAGATTTATATGAAATTCAGGATGTCTTCCTTAACTTCTCAGAGATGCAAATATGAGATCTTGAATCTATGTGTGAAACTTATCTTGAATCTATGTGTGAAACTTATCTTGAATCTATGTGTGAAACTTCTTAGAAGAGCTATCAGTGACAAACTGCTTAATAACATTCCAAGAAGCCATATTGCATGACCATATCAAGCACTACTACCCTCTGATTATTTTGAAAGAAAGAATATACAAAGAATGGACTGGTTGCCTATTATAGGTATACTTAAATTAGACTGAAAATATAAACCTCACTTTTGGTTTCAAGATTTCGAACTCAACCTCCTTTTAAGACGCCCCAGACTGCCAGCAAGTTAGCTTAAGGAATAAAGGAGTTTTCTCTTGAAAAATCTTTTCAAACTACCTATTAAACTTCCTGAAGAACAGTTAACGATTTTGTATTTATGTCAAGGATAATCTGAACCCTTATTAAATTTTTGCTTTTTACTCGCATATGTTTTTATGTATACGTATTTAATAACTATTTTATGCTCAAAACGGTAAGTTAATTTCAAAATTTTTTACAGCTTATTTTTCTCTTTTATGAGTTACGGAAGTATAAGCATTTTGGGATGATTTCAAGCTAGAAGGTTAGGTTAGGTTATTCAATTATGGCAAAGCACACGAGGGCTATCTGCCTAAAGGGAGGGATGCCTTCGTGGAAGACTTTCTAAGGGAAACTGGCTCGTATACACGTTACACATGGGGAAAACTACGAAAACGCCCATGCAGCCAGCCCGTTCGCGGGATTCGAACCTCGGAACGAACTACCAGTGTTCAGCGTCTTTACCGCTCGGCCGCTGGTGGGCTTTCAAGCTAGAAAACGAAGGGAGTTACGTAGTTTTATCTAACGTTTTACACATATGCATGCATATATACTTACACATAATATTTTTAAAAAAAAATGCAATCCCGAAATGTTTCATCATTGAGCTATTGTAACTGATATAAAGTATCAACAGTCCTTTATGGCTTTTGTTAAAATACAGGGTTTTTCCCAAATAATGGAAACACTAAGCTTGAAAATGTTAAATTTGCTAGAAACTGTTAAAGTAACCATTTGTTTTGCATGTTTTTCATACATTTTCTTAGTTGCGTAAAATTCCAGATTTTTTACCCTGATTTGTAAATCTTAGTTCGTACTGAAGGGAAATGAGTGACCTGACTGAGTTATAAAGAAGTTAGATTATTGGTACCCGGCTCTTTGATACATCTGTAATCGTAACTGCAAAATTATTGAGGATATCTACAGGTACTCTGCCTAAAATCATGGCAGCAAGCAATATTCTAGACAAAATACATTTCTAAGAAGAAAACGAAAGTTACTGACAAAACCGAAAGATGCTAAAGCGGCTGAGCTGCTGTCTCGAAATATCTTGCTTCACAAATAAATGCCAAAAGTTTAAAAGGGGGTTCAACGGTGGTGCCAGGAACATAAGACATGAAATGCTGTTTTCCGATGAGTGAACATGCATGGAGAAATAGATTGATGTGATTCTTGCACACATGGCAGATCCGCACAAATGACTTTTGTGCACATCATCCGTACTGAAATATGAAGTTTTCCAACAGGTGTAATCAGTTACAAATAACCGAGAACTAGACCGAGAAATAGAAACTGTTTCCTACAGTGAAACATGGTGGTGGTTCAGTTACTCAGTCTACGGAATAGAATTTAGTCTTGCCAATACGGCTGTCCCCCCGAGTGTAGATTACAGCCAACTTGCATGTTTAATATTCCTGTGTAACCTTCGGTTAACTAATTATGTTTTAATTTAAAAATATACTTTTTGAGTTTATGCCATAACTGCTGGCTGGTTTTGTAAGCATAAGGAATGCCTTCTGTTCAGCTTATTTGAATTCTCAATAAAAGGGTATTTTACACCCTTTTTGCATTTCTGTTTACTTAACTGGCCGCAGCGATAAGTCGCTTAGTTCTATTTAGAGTCTAGATTTAGTTTACTAGTGAGACTCTACAAAGGAATGCAAATAAGATAATATATACAGTATGTTTATTATTAAAGGAAGTATATAAAGTTCATTTAATCGAAAGGGAAAATACCTGGAAAAATCGCATGGATCGGCGAATATATTCAAGAATTCCTGGGTTCTCAGGAACACGTGACTGCTTTTGCAACAACGCCAGTATCAGAAGCTATGCTGTCGTATGGTTTCGTTGTATGGATTTTGAAAACCATTATTGGGGGACAAAGTGGTTGATCGTGACCAGTGGGATTTCTGACAAACAATAACCTCTGGCACGCAAAGGTGGCGTTTGTAGATACGAGTTTCTGTGCAAAAGCAGTTTGTTTTGGTATTCCTGACTCTCCTTTTACTTTTATTTAAAACCTTTTAAATCACCTGAATATACATGGGTGTGTATATGATGCTTAGAACTGAAATTAAATATAATGTAGTTATCTGTTTATAGATTTATCTTAACCAAATAAATGCAGAATGATTATTATTATCTATGTTTTGTTACTCTTAAGTAAGGATACCATATGAAGGTGTACCTTCCCTTACTACTTGTTTTTGTGGTAGAAATGATAGAATGTCCGCCTAGCAATGGAAAGATGCGGAGTTTGAATCGCGGCGAAGGTAATTAGTATTTCTTCGATTTCCCGGTTTAAAAAAATTTTAAATAGGTTTTATAACTACCATAAAGCAATTAAGCATTTATTTAGAGCAGAAAAATGTAAAATCAGAGATACTGTCACCGAAATCCTAATTTTGGATCTTCCGATTGCTGTCCGAATATGCTACCAGTTATACTACACAGGTATACACTGAAGAAGGAAAAACTTCCTTACATTCTGTCCCTATTCGGGCGCTTTTGTAAAGGATCAGGTAAAGGATTACTTTGTAAAGGATTGGAGCAGAAAACATGAAAACGGCGATTATCGACTACGGGATCCAAAATTGTGATTTTTTTTACTGTTAACTGAATGTGCTACCATTTACACCACGAAGACATGCACTAAGGAAGGAAAACATTCTTTTCAGAGGTATCAGCAGTGAAAAGAATGCGGGCTTCAGCTTGTTCTATTGCATTATTTCTTTCATCTTTTTACTATGTAATTCCACTCATATTTGAAGTAGAATTACTGAAATTTTCTTAATAATTACATAAGATTTTTTTAAATGCTTATTATATTTACCAGCGCTATTCAATACGTACAAACCTAGAGCAGTAAACGTCACATTAATATTAAATCATAAAATATGGGACTGTGACGAAGAAATTTCTCTCACTTTTTAATATAGAGTCACAGTACCATTTGAAAAGCTATAAAATGTGCAAAGTTTTAAAGTAATAATTGAATTTCCTAAGTGTTTAAATTGAAGATTTAATTTTTAAGTTAAGGTTGCTTAGCTGTTATATATAATCATGGGATATAATAAAATTATGGGATAAAGCTTTATCTCCTAATAAGTAGAAAATAACAGAGTAAATTTAAGTAATTTTAATTATAGTAATTTTAGACATAAGGGTAATTACTGACTAAGGAATCGATTAAATTTGAAAATGTTTCTAAATGAATATGTAAGTTATCGTTTAGGATGCATTATGCGTGTAATACCATATTAGGTAGATAGAGCTCTTAACACTCGATACATAATCAACATTGCACATCGGAATAATCATTTATTTTCCAGCTATTTCTCTTCAGGTGATCTGAAGCACGAGAAGAGAATTAGTTCAAGTAATGACTGATCAGGTTCTGTGGCTTAGAAGAAAATTTGAAACCAATTAACAGAGCAAATTCAACAGGTAGTTGAAGAAGTCAGAATTTTTAAAAGATTCATTTTCAAACTGTGAAATTAATTCCAAGAGCACAAGAACAGTAAACGAAAGGTGAAATAAGTTCGGGGAGAAAAATATACACCGAAGAGAGCTCATTAATATTACTAACTGCATCCCTTCATATATAATGTCATTAGCTTACGTATAAAACTATAGGGAGTTTCCTCAGTCGTACCATTTTACACGAGAGTATGCAGCGTGCGATACATTACTAGATATAGAAGTACCATACACCTAAGGAATGATTAAGTTATATAAGCTTAACACATTATCAGGCGCTAGGTTCTGAGCAAAGAATTTTAAGATTTTATATTAGTCTGATGTTAAATATACAGGGTTATTTGGTTTGCTACAATATGATGTGTCATTTCCATTTCGAATCATGCATTCCACTATACGGCATGCCACTGCGTCTCTTGTAAAACCTCGAATTTTGTCTTGAGTAAATTCCGACCACGTGGTTTTGACTGTTCTGTATGATCTGCATTTCCCGAACTATGGAGGAAAGCATTCACTTGAGAGCTAGTAATATTGCACAAGGTCTTAAACTAACAGAGATTTTGGAACTGTGCGAACCAGAAGGTAATGGGACATTCTTCAGAGACTATCCGCTGATGCTAGCAAGCCTGTGGTCATGCGTTATCACAGTCAAAAAGAACATTCATTATACCTTAAATGTATGATAACAAGACGGTTAACACCTAATAAATGAATCGATTTACTGCATTCGTTACGTGCGCCAGAGATGATCGGTTGTAGTGCTGATGGCATCCCAAACCATGTCTCTAGGCTGACAAGCCCTGTAATGCACAAGAATCGCAGCAAGATCAGGCCGATAAAAAAATGAGTTTCTAAGAAAGTCTTCAGACTTTCATTTGGAGATCATTAGCATTTAAACAGAAGTGGGATTCGATACTCTTCTACTCATTACACTATCGAACTCTCGTATAACACTACAGCAACATTTCAAGACAAAGGATAAGAATGAGGAGCAAATTTCTGTAAGAATATGACGCTGCAATCCTGCTTTGGATGCTCCATCTGTAACTATCGGCTTCGGCGGGAAATACCGGAGTATCCAGATCTTCGTGTAGACATCGTTGAATCTCCGTAGTTGTAGGTAGTGGAATCGCGTATGTCCTGATAAAACTGTCCTTGTCCGTGTTTTAAAATAATATTTCCTCTGCACCATGATTTATTCGGAATAATTTGCGTTAGGCATTTGGCTCAATGCACTCTGAAATATGTAAAATTTTAGGGCAAAATCGTTATGTCACTATTTTCTGTCAGTTAGCGAAAAAATTACATAATATACTTTAATTTTATTTTCTGAAATAAATTTCAAATATTTTAATTTTCAGCAAATTTAATACTTCCTTTTTTTTTCAGTTCAAACTTTATGTATTTTACGTAATAAAAATATTCCTGTTACTTAAAACATATAAAGTTTTTACAGTATAATCAAATATATATTTTATTGAAAGTGAAATAAAGGTAAGCGTTTTACTGAATTTCCCGTTTAGTTAAATTACTTCAGTTGGTTTCCTGTTAGGATAAATTTTGTAAATTTATTGCTCATTTTGTGTTTTTTACAGTTAAATTAAAAAGAAAGCGGTTTTTTTATTTATAACTATTATGGCAGACCTGAAGCGAATCAAATTGTAATTTCAACGTATTTGAGACAGCAGCTTTTAAGTTTTCTACACGGAATCAAACACTCACCATACCCAAGAAATCAGACGAGTAAAACTACTGTTCTTTTCGAAGCATCTAATCATGTACTGGTGCTTAAAGGCGACTTAAATGATTTATTGCAGAAAAGCGATAAACCAATTTGGAGCACGACGCATGTACGTCTAATCGCAGGCTATGTTTGTAAACAATCTTTAAAAAAAAAAAAAAATGTTTCACAATCTTACTGCTTCTCTCAAATATGCAGGCAATCGGGGTATTGTAGGCTATTTAGTTGTCAGTTTGTTGCCAAATTGTTTTACCCTTTATTATCATTGTAAAATGAACATGCACCATTAATTTATGACATATAGTTAATTTATATTGCGCTGAGCAATTGAGACTATGATTATCTTAGAAAGAGTGATTTGTATATTCAGACAAGGGTTGTATTTTTTGTATATACTATCAATAAGGAAAAAAATCATTGCTAGATGCTTTGTTTTAAGGTGGATTCACGTCTATTAAATTTGAAAGAATCAAAACTTTCTATTGATAGTTCTGCGCCTCTAATTACTCACTTAAATGCAAATGCGACAAAATGGTCAAGATTTCTGAGTATTTCCTAAAGCATTTGGATGTTTATATTTTTTACGGCATTCGTGTTTCCGAATTTTAATTCTTTTTGCGCTTTACTTTCATAACTAAATAAAATAATGTATTTCAAATGTGCCAATAACTGAAGTCTGATCTGACATAAATTTACCTGGAAATGACGTAAAGTACTGAATCATTTGCAGACAAAAATATAAAATAAGTCTCATTTTTATGGGAATGAGGAAGAAGGTCTAGTGTTAAAGACGTTTTTAAAATCGAGTTGGAGCAAATAAAATGCTCGTGTTTTACTATACGTATGTTGTATTTCTGATTGAACTACACAAAAATTCTGAGCTGTAAGTGTGAGCTCTTTCAGGGAAAACGATTTCTTCTACTTTAAAAACATAAGCCAAAATTAACTAATTTTTTTTATCGTAGCTGTAGAACACAATAAAAATTAAAAATTTATAAGTATATGTTACATTGAATACCTATTTTATTTCAAGAGTTATTTTAGAGCACAAATTTTTCCAAACTCAGAATTAATTTTTGATAGCAAAAATAGCCTACAATAAATTAAGTCCATTATAGAAAAATTCAGTATCTTAGAAGGAAATAAGATTTTACATTTCTTTTAGAAGTCAAGAAAACATAATTCTTATAGCATATAACATGATAGGATTCGTGACACTATCTCATTTTTAGCAGAAAAATTAACTGACTCATGAGACTATTTCGCTGTTGAAAAGGAATTTAATTGAATGATTTATTTTCATCATTTTAAGACCTGGAATTCTCGTACAGCTGGTTTTTCGACTCTTGAGTTAGTAAATGTGAGAGCCCTTGAAGATATCTGAAGGACATAAACCCTTCTGAATAACATTAAAATGCAAATTATGAAGGACATTAGATGTACTTAAAAATTTTCATTTGGTTATTGTTTCGAAGTTGATAACCATAGTTCGGCATCTAGAAAGAAATGATGTTCAGATGAAGTATCATGTGGTGTGCAAAATAAATGAGAGACACAGAAACTGAATTTGTTGAGGATTTTTAATAGTGACATGCACCAAATGTTTGGCCCTTGATCACGAGGGCTACAATTGTCCTGTTGAGTGTCCCTGTCGATCCCTCGAGCGAAACTACAATTGTTACAAAAATAGCAATCTCCTGGGCAATCGCGGAGGGATCGACGGACACGTGGGGGCCACTTTTCAATCAAAACAACTAACATTATCACCGAATTGGAACATAATAATTCATAAGAAGTATTAAAAAGAGAAAACAAACAGTAAAATAACAGATCACGCGGGCGCAAGACTTTTCTAAAGTTTGTATTCACACTAAACATACCTGATCTAAAACACATGATTCTCAATTTTCGTTTATTCGCATTATGTACAAGATTAGATAGAGGGATGTGAAATGTAGCTGCTTCGCAGCTCTACTGCACAAAAATGACTTCAAGACTCCCGGTTGTTACGCTCCCCGGAATCTGTGGAATGATCGCTCGGGAAGTTGCCCGAAAATACGTGCTATACTGAATCATTTGTGCTATAATCAACACATGAGGAAGAACATATCACAGTTGTCGTTATCACCATTGCATCTGTTCCCCCCATTTTTTGTTCTCCCTATGATCCATACTAACTTCTATCAAATAGATTACAGATCGCATTTTCGGATGCTTGCGATATAATTTTCGATCAATTTGCATTAACGGTGATGCATGAAAAATATTCGGCTTCTCATGAAATATGAACTGCTTAGTTTCTCTCTTATAATATTGCTCACTTGAAAAAGAAAGAAAGGTGCAATTCATTTTGCCCTAAGTCAACTGCAGCAATATTTAGAGAAGATAATAAACACAATACAAAACTCAAACATTTCTAAAAAACAGCAAAAAGAAACTGCATGCCAAATCATTCGATAGACACATTCATAGCTTTAAGATTAATCATAAATGATCAAAATTAAATACATACAGTCAGTAAGTAGGATGTGGCTATGATTTCTGCTGTTTGCAAGAAGATACACACACACACGCACACACACACATATATATATACACACAGTTATAAAATGGTTTTTAAACAAATTTAAAATTTAAACGCAGAGAGAATAACGTCATTTAATATTAAAAGACATGAATTGTTTTTCATGATGCCATTTTTGACTTGTCTCCTGCCTTCTTAGATTGTTCGAGACATTTACTTACATTATAAAAAAAGCATTCCTTAATTTCAAATATGCAGAAATGCAAAAACCAATCCACTGACTGACCAACATTGGTTGAAAAGGCATGAGCAGAGGTCGAGCAATTTCAACATATTTATGTTAATTAAAGGAAAAATAATTTCCTTGCACTGGTTATAATTTAGTTTTCATCTACTATGCTCAAGACCCACACACTGCAGATTCTAACCGAAAATAAAAATAAAGAAAAAATTTATTCTCACATTAAAGATCACAATCCATTTAAATGAAATGTTTTATATTACAAAATTCGTTAAATAAGATTCTAGTTTTAGTACTCACTCAAAAGAGAGGAAAAAATAAAAAGTTACCGTTACAAATTCGGCCATTTGCAATAAAATGTACAAGAAATGAACACAACAAATTGAGAATGCCCGCAGTACTGGGCGATATTTTATATTACAAAATTCGTTAAATAAGATTCTAGTTTTAGTACTCACTCAAAAAAGAGGAAAAAATAAAAAGTTACCGTTACAAATTCGGCCATTTGCAATAAAATGTACAAGAAATGAACACAACAAATTGAGAATGCCCGCAGTACTGGGCGATGGAATACAAACACCTGGTTTTGCCCAATACCACGGAAACACTCTGGTGTATAAAAATATTTCTCCGACAATAAAATACTGTCATTGTAAAAACAGAAACATCAAAAGATACAGCTTAAAAATAAAATGACCGATAACAATTGAGAAAAAACTGGAAACTTTTCAATGAAAAAAAGCAATGAAAGACTTAGACGGGGACCTTAACCAGGAGTCTTAAATGGTGTCATCACTATAGAAGATTAGAAGCAGCTACATTTGAGGCCGTAACAGAGTTATAGCCTGAGACTTGATTTGGTTTAAATTCATTTTACATTCGAGAGATGAAAGCAGGTCAAGAAATGAGATGTGATAAGAAAAACTAAGCCTCATAAGAAAAGCTATCAAAGCTAATAACTCAAGTTTGAGAAAGAATTGTTTTTTCGCCTCTACAGGATGCTTATTTAAGAAACGCTTTTTT
The DNA here is from genome assembly GCA_000611955.2 of Stegodyphus mimosarum. NCBI lineage: Eukaryota > Metazoa > Arthropoda > Arachnida > Araneae > Eresidae > Stegodyphus > Stegodyphus mimosarum. Next base: position 490,657 of record KK115731.1, read on the forward strand.
GTTATCTATAGCAGAAACAATGTTTAGGAATGTTTATACTTATGACGGACTAGAACTGATAAACAAAAGTGATTCATAATTTCATTAGCCTTCTTAATGGCCTTTAAACTTTTAAAATAATTTTTAAGGTGAAAAGTAATAGATGTTCATTAGTTTGAACATTAAAGAATTGAATTGGATAAACTCTTCAAAAATGAAATAAGATTCTCAGTTAAAAATTGAAATAAAATATCGCAATACAGTTAAAAAGTTTATATTTCAGGATCTAGATTTGCTTATTCTGATTAGTGCGGGCAATTGCATTTACTTGCACAATTTAAGGGTTTCTAACTGATGGGTTGAGAAGCAGATCCATTACGATAAGCTTTTTAGCTGCATAAATATCTGATGTTTTCCACAAACAGAATTCATCTTAATTTATTTTCCAGTTAGGAGATGCACACATAGAACAAACTAGGATGATAATGATTTCCATTTTTAAATTTTCAGTTCATTTAATTCAATCATTTTTCAGATGTTTCTCGAAGTTCAAAAGCTTCATCTGAGAAAGAAATAACATAAAAGAAATATTTGCTTTAGTTATTTTAGTTATATGATAGTCGGGGAGTTTTAAATGTTAAAGAAATGCAGAAATCATTCGAACATCTTCTGAGATTTAAAAAAAAACCAATTTTCTGGCTATCAAAATTTTGAACTATAATTTCATAACGAATGCCTGTTTTGCCTATCAAAGCATAAGCTGTCAATTATTAGCTTTGAATTCTACTTAAGCTCGCTTTTCTTTATACAGCATCGATATCCCATGTTTACAAAATTCACTTAAAACACATGGATTATCATGTATCAAACCACCATTTCACTATAATATATAAGCATAAAAATTGTTTTTCTCAAACAGTGGCGTAAAAGAATTCAACACGTCAGTAAATATATCATATAAAAAAAGTAGCCGCTTTCCAACAAAAGGAAGACTTAGATAAGAAAACTTTTGGTTTCTCTTAACACCGTGTTTGAGTTTTTATGAGCTAGAGCTGAAAGGATCTTCTTGGAAGACGTTTCCAGAAGGCATGAGGTAAGACAGGAATAATAAATATTAAAATCACTTGCTTTAGAATTTTATTTTCGTGATCAAAAATTTTTATTAAAAGTGAACTATTATGGAGTAATGAATTTTCAAAAGCTGAGATTCATAAAGAAGGGTTGAAACTGTACCTTAATGTACATTCAGTTTACGCCACTGCTTGATTACAAAAGTAATTTTATACAATGAATTTCCTTCATTCATTTATGGAGTTTATATAGTAAGAAATATAGTAACAACAGTTCACTTAATTAAAAGAAATACATAAATTTAGTCAAAGGTCTACTTCAGTATACTATTCTACAAATAGTTTTGAGCAAAATAAGAAACCAGACTTTAAAAACATTACAAGTAAAATTTTTTGCTGGATAATTTCAGGTTATTAATACCTTTAATGAGAAAATTAACAATTTTTTTTGCGTCACATTTGTGACGAGGAGAGTAAAATATTGAAGTTTCTACAAATATTTCGTTTTATTTATTCAGTGTGTTAATATTAATGGATGAAAGGTTTGATATTAAAAAAATGCACGCTTAGGGAGAGGCAAACGCTCAGAAAAAATTCTATGGAAAACTTTTTTCTAATTCCTCTCTTAATATGAAATCTTATGACGTCTTTCTTGATAGTGTATTGACTTGGTTTTCTAAAGGTTTAAGTTATAAATTTGAAGATATATTAGCTCCAGTAACAGACATGAAAAAGGTTAATACAATGTTATGTTTACAACAAGTGACGTTGCAATAATCTTTCTGGTTTACAGTTGAAGAAGTAAGCGCCATACATAAACGGAAGAAGAAGTCTAAGAAACAATTATTTGCTTTTAACAGCAGCTAGATTCATACATCATTTAAGAGCAAATGATATCTTAATAAAAAAATAGAGCACACAAAAACGTTTGGTAACGTTTCAAGAAGATTTAAAGATATGAGGTGTTTGGGCATCAAAACTTTTGCACGAATGCTTAAATATATGAATGCATTTTATGAATGGGAAATACGACTTGGAAACAACATGCGTTTTTGTAAGCAACCTCGATTTATATTACTCTCCTCACCAGTTATATTTTCAAGAAAAGAGCTTATTATTTCATCACAGTATTTTCATATACTTGCAAATATATGACTAACACAATTAAATGATTAATGAATTCAATAAGGAATATTAGTTACAAGAATGAGAAATTATTAGTCCGACTGTTGACAATTTTCGAAATTCTAATGTAGGTATGAAATATGATTTACTCTTTTCTGCTTGTTTCCTTTGAATTATATGAATGTTTACCTCAATAAAATAGTTACTGAAAGAGAAGGTGTGTATTTTAGCAGAAGTAAATGGCGGCTACATGAAGAATGCTTCTTAAAAATTTTAATAGAATAGTTTACTAGAGAAAAATTGGAGTCCGGGGCACAAAATAGCTCACAATTGAATGCGTAGCGAAAAAAATAAATGAATCCGGGACAGTGAAGGAATTTAGTTAAGAAGTGCAGGCATTTCGTGGAAAGTTTGAATCTCGATTATTAAACAGAGGTTAGATATCAACAAGAACTATCTCATTTCTCAAGAACTCCGTTTAACCTCATCTGCGTTTCTTTGTTTTCAGTCACCAGAAGCGACATACATAATGCTAGTCATTTGAATATTGGCAACATAATAGGCATTTCAGCGTTTTAGAGTAAATGTGCCAATCAAACTAATGGAAAGCTTCTAAAACCTCAGGAATAACTCGCTACGACCTCGGAAATATTTCAACCTTACTCGTGAGATATTCGAAAGAGTGGGTTTCTTTGAATGAAGTAGGTAACAATTTCGTCAATAATCATATCAAAGCACGTGAAATATTTATATCTAAGGTTTTCGATTTCACGCGAATGTTGTTTTTATTCTCCATTACTTCAGGAATTTTATGCTAATAAACGCGCTGTACAGGCGCAAAAAATGTTCTTTAGTTATAGAAATTGTACTTACTCTAATTGTTTTATGAATATGATATTTTATGGGATGAAATAATTTAGGCAAAATTTTATATAAAAATGCAGTAAAGAGACCATGGAAGAGTGGAAATCACTGCATATAAGTTTGCAAAATGTTGAAATCTTAGCTCTGTATTTACTAGAGCTCGTTTAGTTTTGAAAATGGTTTTATCTGCAAATTCTAATTCTAAAGTATCATACTGTGTTATGAAACAAATCTGCCACATTGACTGCTCAAAAGTTACAAAATAGAAAAGCAAAGACACCTCCTTTCACAGCACAAAAAAAGTACAATAATTTAAAAACAATCAGTGAGATGAAATATATTGCAAGCAATCAGAATTTGAACATGACTGCATAAGCATTTCACGATAATTTGTTATGATAATGATTTTCCACGTTTGTTTTTAGACAAACTATAACAATCACACAGGGAGAAAAATGATAACACATACGAAGCGTAGTATATTTTAACTAACAGTCACGCAGTTGTGTAAATTGCCTTGCAGTTTATATCAGGTTACTACTTGTACATAAATAGTTCCAACAAATGGGCATGACTTGACACCCATCAATGTGCAATAATACTAAGTACAACAAAGGAGCAGAGTACCCTGCACAATGGCTACCACCTAAACAGATATTAACAGCTTCTATTCATAGGTCACAGTTTTTATTTTTCCCCTTTTTAATGTATGTTTGAAATATGCAGACCAGGGTGCAAGCCTTTGGACTAGTTATCATAGGAACCAATGTTCCCGGTCATGTGCCTAGCAGACCAGGAGGAAGGGTCGGAAAGGGAAGTTAATCCGCTCATCATCCGGGACGTGTATGTGAAAACAAAAAAGCGAGGGATAATAGTAACGTATGTATATCAATTCCAAACACGTCTAGGATTTTTAAAGGCTCCCCGTTGTATTTGAAGTCAGACTTCTTGTTTTGACATACTCTATTTCAAAATGTGAATTTTCCTTGCCATTTCCTTGGCACGGATCGTAAAAGAGAAGCAAGAAATCAGCATCCTGTTTAATGAAAAATGACTTCGGTCGGAAAATGTTTTCAAACAAAAGTAGGAAAAAAGATCTACGAGGCGAGGTTCTTGGCAGTTTGTGAAACGGACCTGACAGTGTCTTGTACTGTAGGATTGCAATGAGATTTTATATGCATTTCTAAATCGGAAGATGATGAAAAAATCTTGCTACAGACATTGCAGGCTGTTTTCCAGCTCCAGGAGGCAACTTTGTCCGCTGTAGGGGGTGACAATAACGGACGCACTGGCGAAGCACTCTCAGGGGGCCGACTGGGCGATGGTTGAACCTTCAGATTTTCAGCTTCATCCGGAGAACGCGGATCTACATAATCAGTATTATCATTATCTATGTTATGCTGTGCTTGTTTCCGGATAAAGGGCTGCTGTTGACCCATCGTCATTACTGGGGTCATCATAGAAACGGCAGGAGTTAAATTCATGGAACTGGGAGTAGTTATATTGCCGTTTGTGATGCCTGCGGCCGTTTGGATAACGGATATTTCGTTCATTTTTGGAGGTCCTGTGATACCGTTCATATATCCAGGGGGCAGATAAGGGAAGTAGAGGTCAGGTCGCGCGTGATGAGGGAAGTCTGGTTTTCCATGAGCTGTAAGAGGTGGAGGTTGAAATTCTAGAGACATTCGCCTTCCACGTCGCGAAGTCCCTCTATTTTCCGCTATATGCGTGTTCATATGCACTTTTAAATTTCCTTTAGTTGTAAATGCTCTTCCACACACTACGCATTTGAAAGGTTTTTCTCCTGAATGAGTTCTGTTATGTATTTGTAATGCGCTAGCACTTGAAAATGGTTTTTGACAGATATGGCAGAAATGCTTTGGTATATTCTTTTTGTTTACTGGTCCTCCTGTGCTGTGATCGGACAGTGGTCTTTTCGAACCCGAGTCATTTTCATTTTTAATAGTCTTTGGTATGGTAGTTGTGGGTATTGTAGGTGCAAGTTGCGTTGCTGGTGTAATAATTGCAGTAACGCTTGATGAAGTGATCGGCAAAGAATTTGTTCCAACTGTAGATAATGGAAGTTCTTTCTTTTCATTATTTGGATTGCTGGTTTGGCTCAAATTCGATTCGTTAGCTGAAGCGACAGAAGTTACAGGACTGGACGTTCGCGGGCTTATGACATTCGTAGAAGAGTTCGTTTCATTATCAGGAACAGAATTATCAGCAGATGCAAATAATAAAGGCTGAAGGTCTCTACTTTTATGTGTCAATAAATGCTGCTTCATATTACCTTTTGTAGTAAATCCGCGGTCACAAACATTGCACTTGAACGGACGTTCTTTGGTGTGGCTACGGTAATGAATTTCTAATGCACTATTACAAGCAAATGTCTTGAAACAGATACGACAAGTAGTTGATAATCTTCCGGGTGTCGTTGGGAAAGGCAGACCTGCTAACGGCGAAGGGAAAAGCTGAATTTCTGGCACTGTTGGAGGAATTGATAAAATTGAATTTTTAGGAGTCAGATCTAAAGCACCGCTTTCTGATTTTCCAGTAATGACACCTGAAGATGCAGGCATTTGAGCGCCATTAACAGAGACAGGGGATTCTGACTTTGCCATCGAGCCGGGTGTTGATCTTTCATCAGCTGATACATCAGATCCAGCCCTACTTGTATTTGGAGAAGGTGAATATGAATGGATAGGAGCAGGAGATTTATCGCTGTTGGCTTCTTTTGTTTGATTTCGGTTCATGAAAGCGGCATCTTCATATCTTAGAAAACCGCTCATTGTGAGTCCCATACCAAATGGTGAAAATGGTAACGGTTGTGGAATGGTAGTATTGATTGCTTTAACATGGTTTTCTAAAGCTACTAGGGAAGCTGTGTATGCAGGAGAATAGGGAGCAGTTGTAACAATTGGCTTGTCCATGCTAGGTGAAGAGACTCTAGTTGAAATAGACGTAGGTTCTGGTGAAGAATTCGAATTTCGAATTAGAGGCTGAGGACTCGCACATCTTTCTGCTTTAGCAGAAGGTGGAGGAGAAGAGCTTTCTGTTACTACAGGAGACGCAGGTTCTTCAATCACTGGGTTTTCTTTCGCCTTAGAAGTAGTTTTTATTACACTTTCAGTTGGAGTTGAAGAATGCACTGGAGATGGAGTTAATGAACTTGTATCGGAAGTTTTGGACGTTGGGCAAATGGCCGGTGGAGCTGCTGGTGAGGTATGCGATGGAAGAGATGAAGGTGAAGGAAAATTTGCCAATAGAGATGGGATCATTGGCCGAGGGAATGAGGTAGCTAGAAGATGACCCTGTCTCACTTCATTTGCCATGATTTGCTCAGGGTGCATATCTGTTGGATCACCAGTATGCATTCTAATATGTTGTTGCAAAACTAATGAATTTGTGAATTGCTTATGACACACTGGACACTGGTGTAAAACTCTAAGAGGTGCTTTTGCTCTGTGAACTCCCATGTGAGTCTTCAGGTTTCCTTTCGTGGTGAAGGCACGACTACAGATTTTACATTTAAAGGGCCGTTCACCTGTATGTGTGCGATAATGCATTTGTAATGCACTTTTGCAGCTTAACACTCGATGGCAGACTACACATTGGTTGGGATCGCTTAATTTGTGCTCTATGTTGTCAACTAATTGTTGAAGTTTCGAAGTTTCTGATGTTTTCGTTACTTCCATTAAGCTTTCCCAAGTATTATCATTTGAACCAGGCTTAGGTAACAAATCTTGATAGAAATTTGGATCTGGAGACGGACCAATTTGTTCAGGGCCATCATTATTACCACTATTAGTTCCAGATGGCCGTGATGTTGGAGTACTTGTTAAAGGAGGAGTAGACAAAGGCGGATAACAGATAGGAGCCATGCTGAAAGATGGTGATAATGAAGGGTGGAAAAAATTTGGGAATGTTGGAGCTGAGCTGCTTATGAAGGAAGGAATGGATGGAGCTGTTCGCATCACAGCATTATTTTCCGAAGCAGAGGCTTTTGTATCATCAAAGGCATTGTCATACGCTTCTTTTTGTTCGGTTTTTGGGGAAACGGAAAAACTGTCATCATCATTATCTATCTCTTCTTCATAACGTGACTGATCAGGATCTTTTATGCCATTGTCATCAGTGACATACCCTTCTCCAACGGATCCTTCGGATTCATCGGACAAATTTGACACTTCATTTGGGGACACACTTCTTGGCTGTAAATGCATCGGCACATCCTCTGATTGTCGACCTGTCTCGTGAATTGTAGTGTCTGTTGGACTCTGCAATCCTTTATCGTGACAATGAGTGACTAAAGGTAATGGCTGAGCTGGTACTAAGTTTGGTGGTTGTAAGCTTAATGCAACTGTTTGGCAAGTAGATCCTGGAGCAATAATTGGTGGAGTCTCTGAAGCTTCCGGTGGCTCTAAGGGAGGGTGTAGATTATCCAGATGTAACGGAACAGGATGTGGATTCATTTTTATATGTGGATACTTTTCTTTGTGTCTTCCAAAATGCACTTTCAAGTTACCTTTGGTTGTAAAACGATTGCCACACACGTTACACTTGAATGGTCTTTCACCAGTGTGAGACCTTATATGAATTTGAAGAGCACTGTCACTACCAAAAACTTTGCCACAAAACCGACATCTGTGGCGAAAGAAAGCCTCTTCGCTACCTTCCCTTTTAGCATCACCCTTTTTGCAAAACCGTAAAATGTCAGAACTGTTACCCAAACCACTTAACCCATTTAGTAAAAATGAGCTTCCTGCCATTGTGTTTTGCAAAGCTTGTTCTGTATGTCTTTGTAATAATTCCAAAGTATTTGGCTCGTGTGGGGGAGGAGGTGGTGGCGCTTGTGTCATCGTGATAACATTTTCTGCTGATGCTGAACTTCTGCATGTTGTCGAAGTTGTCGTAGTACAAGTGGTAATAGACAAATTTTGCGCTTGCGTAACGCTTTCGAGAGTTCGTAATGATGAAGCTGTTGTCGTCAATGCCAAAACACCTCCATTATTACCATCCGTACTTTGTGGTGGTGTAAGAGCTGCTGAGCCTGTTAGCGATCCAACTGTGGGAGCATTAGATATTAACGGATTTGAAGCAGAAGTTGCCGAACCAACTAACTGATTTTGTAACTGTTGGATAACTTGGTGAAGCTGAATAATCTGCTGCTGCTGCAAGGTGTACAGGGCCGTGTGCAGAGCAATATGTGATAAATTAGTGACTCCAGCTCCTTGTTGAGCCACTGCTACTCTGGTATTTTGAAGTGCTTGCAAAGTGACATTTGTATCAGGAACAGGCTGCATTAGGAGGTATTGAGGTAGAGACGATTGGTTTGCAAAGGAACTTTGTTCATTTGCTTTCTGTTTTGTTTCGTTTGAAAAGTTTTCATTCGGACTGTTTGCGTAATTTTCTAATTTTTCATAGCTGTCGAGATCTAAAGGCTGATCTTCGCATTCCGTGTAGGATCCTTTCTCGTGTATGAAAGGAGGCGTGACGGAAGTCTCCTGGAAATAAGGTTTATCATACGATAAGGACATGAGATATGGGATAGCAGGAATTTCTCTCCCATATTTCTCGGGATCGTCCTTACCGTCCAAAGATGTAGGGCTATGCTCATCGCCTCCAAGTTCATCACAGCTATCGTCACCAGCTACAAGAACTAAGCGTTTCCTTGTACATATTCTTTTGTGGTGTAAGAAGTCAGACAGATCTATAAATTCTAGCCGACATTTACCGCATACATGCTCATCTCCGATGCCTCCATCTTCTCCGCCCGATTCAGAACAAGAACCTGAAAAGAAACAACACATTTCAGGGTTAATATAAAATTTTTAACAGGACTACTGTTAGAAATGAGAACTACCATTTCATTAAATGAATTATTACAGAAAATGAAATATAAAATAATAAGTTCATAAATAATATTAAAACCTCAAAATTACATAGGTACATTCAAAAGTTTTCGGCGTCATATATAAAAAATTGTTTGGTAATAAATTCCTCTTCCAGACATCTAGTGACAACACATGAATAAATTTGGAAGTTCCGTCAGAGAAATCGTATGGACTCTTTTTCATACTTTATTGAAGTGCTGCGCTAGTTTGTTCCGGAATACTTAAAACTGAGTAGCGTTCTATGATTAAATTTTAACAAAAGGATGTCTTAAAAATATAACAACGCTAAGATCATTTGCATGCGGATTCGTTTCCTTCTTGTTCTACAGTTAAGAATAGGCAAAACAATTTTGCCCGGGCTGAGAATCTGTAGAAAATGATTCCCAAGAATGTTGACCAATGGAGGCATAGATAACGGCAAAAATTTGTTGTTTTTCTCATTTTTCATGAACATCTTTACATGAAAAAGTATGTACAAAATGAATATTATGATTTCTTTCAGCAGTTCAAAAATACTGTGTGATTGAGATTCGAAAATATCAACGTGGATTTTAGGAGCTTGGCTACACGACTTATACCCCAGATTTAGCGCTTAGTGATTATTATTTGCTCTCTAAACTGAAATCCCACTTTCCTACAAGGAGATTTAATGATGGCGATGGCAATAGAGGTTCTGAGGACAAAATTTAAGATTACTTTTCCAGGGGCATAGAGTTGTTCATTAAACGATTTGAAAAGTGTATCGAAGTACAAGGAGATATTATTTAAAAAAGAAAAAAAAAACTATTAAATTTTCTCGATTTTTTTTAGAATTATATCAGGAGCGAAGCATTTAGATCTACCTAGGTACATTCTACAACTGAAAGCGAAAGGAAAAAAAAAGCAGGCATCCGTGTGAATATGGATACTGAATCAACAAATATTAATTTTTCTCATCCTGAATCTCTGTGATTATGAAATTTACGTACAGCGGAACTTCGTTATTCATCAAGCTCGGGATCGTCATGATGGATTAGAGAATATATAAACAAGTAATTTAACTCCTCCTCGTATTACAACCACCACCACCAGACATAGGTAGTAGAGAAAGAAGATTCATTTTTAATATCGTATATAGTATAATAATAACAAAAAATAGAGATTAGAATTGATATAGATAGTAGAGAAAGAAGTATTCATTTTTAACTTAGTATTTTGTGTAATAATGACGAAAAATAGAAAAACTAGAAATATTGTAGTTTCCTAAACTATTTACTCTTAAGTACAGTGAGAATAAATTGAAAATTGCCTTTAGTTACAACACGATAAACATCAAATCCTTTTACTATGATGTACTTGTCCCACTTAAGTTCACTTTTTTTAATATTTGAGTTACATGATACGAATTTTCTGTTGGAATTTATGAGTTGATTTAGGAAGTTTTACACGATGCCCAGTAAATTATTCGTAAGGACTAAGATATAGCGTGACTATCTAACTTACGGATTTTTCGTGCGGTTATTTTTTCGTTTTATTTGCAGTATTCTGTTCGTTAAAACAGTATTTTACGCTTTCATAGTAAATAAAGTGAGAGAATATGTATATTTTACTGTGCAATAAGGCCTATCTTAAATTATGAGTTAATTTTTAGTTTTTAAATTTTTTATTCTGCATTTTTCGATTCTTTGGAATGCTTTAGTGAATGCCGGATAACAGAAACTGATGCAAAACAGTTCACTGAATAATAAAAACTTCCTTATATTTATTTAAATCTAAATTGCATTCAATTTACAGACAGATCAAATACATCTGATGCAAATAAGAGTTTTAGCGAAATGCATTAAAAGCCTACCCAAGATTATTATTAAGCCTACCCAGTTATTAAGGCCATTTACGTACAAAAATATGATTTATTCACTTTGAATCGAAGAAGTATACTAAATATATACTTAGCAATAAACTGTGAGTGGATACATTTGCAAAATGACGCTTAATATTTTTAGTATACTGATATCGTTAAATATCATAGCGGCCGAAGATGAAGTATTTATCGGTGAAAGATTTTTACCGATATACGATACTGAATTATCTTATTCTTGCTGTGGAAATAATCGAATATTAAATATTACAAGCATGTGTGTATATATCTATATCTATAGCTATATATCTCTCTCTCTCTATATATATATAATGAAGAGGCAGTTGAGGCAGTAATGATGAGAAACTTGGCAGCCAAGGCGTATTAAATATTCATTTTTATTTTAATTGATATTTGTGGCTAAAGCTCAACTGACGCTGTAATTGTTCCAGTTCAAGGAAATTTACATTTTTGATACTGTTGCGAAGGAAGAAAGCAGAAAGGCAGCGAGAACAACGGTGAAAAGCAAAGTGCGCAGTTATCCAATATATCAGTATATTAAGAGAAAAGTTCGGTTTGAGTTCCAAATTAGCCACGCCATCAGCGTTATGCATGTCATATGATACGGACTAATCTAGAAGTGACGCAGTCCAGAAAAAGTTATTAATACTTTTAACAAGAGTGAAAGGAAATACGTAAATTAAAAAGGCGGAATTAAGAGGCTATTGCTAATTTAAATTATAATTTTGATTTACATATTTTTTATCTTACATATCCTCCCCCCTTCAAAGAGAAAAAAAGGTGACAGAGAAGCCTTTTTAAAAGATAAAGCGCTAAAGCATTAGCTAATGAAGAGAAATAATTTTAAAAATGCAAAATTTTCTACAAAATAATTGTTTAAATAATTGAAAAATATAAACTTTGGTAATATTTTAGAGTCTTATGAAAATTTTTAGTCCAGAAGTCTTAGCGTTTTAGAGTTCATAAACTTTTTTCCAGGGAAGGCTTCTCAACACTTTTCACACACTGTTATACTGATTTATATATATATATATATATATATATTCAATTTTGTAATATTCAAATGTATGTCCATCATTAAATAATATTAACAACAATAAATTAGCTCTTGAATGTCTAAAAATATTTCAAACATTAATTCAACTAGTTTTGCATGATGGAATTTGTGACTGATGAATATGATATTTAGAATGGTCACAGTCCCTCGACAAGCTATCCGCTGCATAAACATTCTCAGTTTCATTCTGATTTATCGCAGGCGCCTCTCTGAGAGCGAAATAAATGTGCCTGGCAAGTAAAGCGGAACGCGGATTATTATAATATCGGAGTGTGCCCTCGGATGTGACTAATTGACAAATGCTGTTTCCTCAAACAACGGCGACACCTTCTCATCTCCAGTTAAAAGGGCATCGCTGTAAGGCAACAATGTAATGAATCGGATGAATAGGAACTATGAGTGCCCCACTCATTCCCCCCAAAGCTTTCACTCACGTAGAATTTTGATGGATGTTAGCGAACGATTATGGCCCTCATTATAAGAGTAACAGATGGGAGCAATATTGGAGGGGAGTTAGTCTAGAATGGGTAACTATACAATAAATGAATTCATATTAAGGGAATAAGTTTCAAAGTCGATTCATACTTAAAAGCACAGCCTGATAATGATCCGTAACATTGATTGCTATTGAAATACCGAAAGACAGTAACTTTCGGTTTTGAATTATTGAAAAATAAATACAAATATTATCTAATAGAATAAGATGAAGAAATCGCAGTGAGATTTCATAAACTGCTAGACTATGACAGAATAACTGCGTGTAACCAAAAAATATATACTTGGATGTAACAATTTTCTTTATGTTTATTATCAATCTAAATATAAACTAAATTAACTAAAGCTGTGTATGTATTGTTAATGAAACTGAGGTGTACAAGAAGCAGAACTATGCATTTTATCAAGGCGCCGGCGAAAAATAAAAAAGACTAGTAGTAATGCTCAAAATCAGCTCAAGGAAGCGACTGTATTTGAAACTTGGCTAAAGAGAAGAAATTCAAGAAATATAAGCTTCCTTCCCCCCCCCCCAATTGCCAGCAAAAATTTCCTATCTACACCTGCGAAATGACTTCTTACATACATGTAATTCAGTATATTAATGGTTCGGTTTATTTAACTATGGCAAAGCATATGAGGGCTGTCTCCCCAGACAGAAAGATGCCTTCGTAGAGAACTTTCTAAGGAAAACTGGCTCGTATACACGCTACATATACGGAAAACCACGAAAGCGTCCATGTAGTCAGGTTGTTCGCCTCGATTCGAACCCCGGACCGAACTAACATTGTTCAGCGATTTCACTGCTTGGCCGCTGGTGAGCACAATGTATTTATTTACAGCTTGAATTAGGAGCAAGAATATATCAGAACGTTTTGGTAGTTTAATAAAAATAACGCGCTAAAAGCAGAATACCGCTTCCTAAAGAATTTTCTGGAAATAGCTAACGTATTATGAAGAAGAGCCTGTCTGCAGTTTCCTTAAAAATACGAACCCAAGTATAAAGCAGAAAGAAATAAAATCCAGGAGCAATCTACTCAGAGGTGCAAAGTGCTATTTTGAAAGCGACCCCGTTCCTTTATTTTTTGGTAGCTTACTACTTGTTTTCAATCGCTTATTCAATTTCCTCCCCGATTTTACCCTTTTTTGAGAGTAGTTCTCTTTTCCTTCCGCCGTAGACTCAGTAAATTATCCTTTGCCGGGCGTTCCATTTTGGTATCAATCAGCGAAAGTCGCCTCTTGCGTAAGCCAAGCCTGGAGCTGGGAGCCGAATACAAAAACAGCAAGGGGGAGGAACCCCCTTTATTAAAAGATTGACTTTGGCCATCGCGCCCCTACTGACGGAGAATATGAGTGATAAAACGCGTGAGTTGCAGACGGATGGTGACCTTCTTTCTATACTTCATCGAGCGGCATCCCATTTACAGAACCGTATTCGAAAGAGAGAACCAATTGCCTTGATGGATCGCGGGCCGACCACTCTTTTCCACCCCTTCATCATCCTATCACAATACTACCGAATTCTATTTCATTTTATTTATTTATTTATTGCTATTATTTTTATTTATTTTACAAAGATTTTTTTCCTTTTGAAAATGAAAACTTTACTTTCTCCCTCTCCTCTCCTTTCCTGCCCTTCGGCCGTTTCAAAAATTTTGCCAGAAAATCGCTGCTTCGAGAAACGGTTATGAAAGCAGAATAGCACCGGAATGCGATACGAAAGATTGAAATTGAATTCATTCTCGAGACTCTAGTCTTGGTTCCAGCGCATCCAAATTTTTTTTTCAGATTGGAAAGAATGCCGCAAAAAAATTTCATTCTGTCTTGTATGATTTTTATAAAAATGTGCAGTATCTTCAAAATCTGAAAATTAGTTTAATAGTACGAAACAGGAGAAAATCATTTTGAAGCGATATTACCTATTTAGTTATTATTTCAGTAATTAAAAATAGCTTTTTTTTAAAGTTTAAATCCTTTATTGTTATGTGAATCAGCTTCAACACACATGGAACTTCTTAAAAAACAGTATGAATATGTATATTTTTTTTTATTTCGTTCAAATTTTTATCAAATGCCCTAAAACTGCGAACACATAACACAGAGAGGTAACGCAAACACGAGAAACGAATACAACGGTAGTTTGAATTTTGGGTAAAATTAATTACTTTCTTTTAGTAAGCTTAATCTAAGCTTCATAGTCTAATTAATTGTGTCCCTTTCATAAAACCAGCAAAGAACTTTCCTTTAATGTTACATATGCAAATAATTCAATTCTTAAAAATAGTCGTTATTTTTTATACGATATATATAACATATGATTTTTATTAAATTCATTAAAATATATTTTTTATAGTATCATGATTTGTTTTCGTTTAAATAGTAAATGCGTAAATAATTACAAACATTATCTTTTAAATGTGAAAAAAAATCTATATGTTCTGAATCATTACGACTTGCTTTAATCGTAAAAGATGACAAAGAAATTTCATGTACGCTATTTAGCATTGAATGAAAAATAAATCCCTTAACATGAACATTTACTGGAATAATCGTAACTCTTTCGCTTGATCATCTTCCCCAATAACTGTTACATTAGCCAAGATAAGATATAATATGTTTTAAATGGAATTTATTTATTGTTTAACTAGCAGCATGGCAGAAAGGATATGCACAGATTGCCATGAGTTGCAAAATTTGGTCTTTGACATATACTTTGTCATCAATTACAAAACAGAAATATTCAAAAACAAATGAGCTTCTCTTTCACTTAGTTTCTTAAGTTGTATTAAAAGTGCGACCAGGGACTAAAATATATTTAAGAATATTGTATCATTAAATTCGTTCTAATTTGAATTAGGCTTTTAGTACCTTAGAGGGACTTTTGGAAATGCAGAACTCATACCACGAGTAAATTCTGCTTAATGGAAGGAATTATTAAAATGAAATCAAAGCCGTCCATAGAAGAGCGGAGTAATCTCCTTTCTCAAACTAACTAGAGTATTATCGACGAAGACTGGGGGAGACTTATGAATTAGGAACCTGAGAAAAGGGAAGTCTGATTAATTCGAAAGTGGAAGCAGAAAAGTGGCAAACTTTTACCATTAAGAAAAGGGAAACCCTTCGTCAAGGAAAGCCGGGCAAGTGTCATTCCTGGTGACGTCAGGACAGCAAGAAGACGGAGCACGGTGGGCTGCGAAGAGTCCAGGTAATAAAGGTAGTTAAAGAATTAAACTCTGGTCTTGAGAGTCAGCGATTTATACCGGGCCGTGACGTTCCCATATCCGGGCAAATCCCCTTTTTGCCGCGGTTTCGCTCCATTAGACGGCCCTGCCAATTTTTCTCGATCAACCCATCGGCGAAGCTGGCGATTAAGTTTAATTCTCGTAAGTGATTTGGCACGTTTTTATTGGCTCCGCTCTCCTGGATGAGGCTATATATTAATCGAAGACGTAACCTCCGAAATAAACGCATTTATTTTCTACACTGTGAGCGTGCCTTTAATTCGCAGGCTGGAAAGTGACCCTCCCCACAGCAGGCGAGGATTGCTAAGTCGCCCGTAAGCCGCACATTTGTCTTGTCTAGGCTCGTGTTTGTCTTCGCTGCCTGGCCATTGTTGACGGTGGTTAGGTAAGGCCGGGGATTCACTGAGAAGGGGGAAAGCAGCTAAATGAAGAGAACGAAAATGGAACTCTCGAGCTGCATGGAGATAGAGAACGAAAAAAAAAATTCCACAGCAGGCAAACGGGGGGACTTGTGGAGGATGTGGGGGTAAACAACGCTCAAAATGCGCCGAGAAGGAGATATTGCTGATTGATGAAAAGCAAGAACATTTGGCGGAAAATTGAGAAAGCTCGAAATGAAGCAAAAGAAGACGTCGTTGCTCCTCAATGATGCTAAAAAAATGAAGAAAAGAGGAAGGGATTGAAGCAAGTTGACACGAGGATTAAGTCTACGATGAGAAGAATAAGATTCCAGCAACGTAAAAGTGGAATTTATAAGCTTTGACGAGGCTGCAGAATGAATAATGTAAATGACAACCGGGTCCAATCGATGATCCCGATTCGACGGGAAATGCGGAGGCTTTGGCAAATGAAAGTAAACGATATTAATCTGAGAAAGACTTCTCGATCAGACTTAATTTTAAAAAAGGTGTAAACGAAAAAAAAAAAGGAATCATTCTTCCGGAAGACGGATTATGAGAGTTTCATTCGATTGAATTTCTAAATGGACCGCGGATCGATCATTAGCGGAAGCGCACATCTTAAATTCCACTTACATAAAAAGAGGAAAGAAAAAAAGAGAGGAAACTTCATCGACGAAGCGGGATTATTTCCATTTTACTCTTGGGCTAGTGGAAAGAATCATGGGGAGGGTCGGCCAGATTGCAGAATCATTTTTCCATGCAAACTCCTGCCAGAGCTAAGGAGGCCCTTTTTAAAAAGTAATGGAAGATGGAATGTCATAATTCCTTTCAGTAAATTTTTTTCATAGTTTCCAATAAAGGAGGATTACATGAATCCTATACTATCTGATATCGATTTAAACACGGCTGAAAATCCAAAAAGCACTTAAAACTTCTTTAATTGCCCACGTTTGGTTTTAAAGACATACTTGTGTATTAATCTCTCATACTCACAAATATCTTTAACCAGAAACAAATAATGAAAATTAAATAAGCAAAATGTGTAATTATAATTAAAAAAAGCTAGTAAAATGCAAACTAAACTACAATTATAAATACATAAATAAAGGAATTTAATAATAGCATTGAAAATGAGTTAATCAGTTTCCTTCTCTTAAGGCATCTGTGTATGGAACTTAAATAAATCGAGTAAATATGCTTTCGAAATGTATTTCATAATTTGCGCATTGCCTAATTTCTACGCTTTAGAAGGTACTAGTTTTATTTTCGAAGTGTCATATCCCTCAACGAATAATTTAAAATCCTTTTTTGTTAACTTATTTTATTTCAATCACAATTGAAAACTTCAGATTTAAATATTCTGCTATATGAAATGACCATGTCTTTTGGAAATATGGAATAAAAAAGTGTTTTGATTATCTCGATCTTCAAAGGCAGATTCGCTCTGCTTTCTCAGTAGAGGCAATGTTTCTTTAGAATTACGCAGGATTTAAGTAAACCTATGAGTATTTATCTGATCAGAGGTTAGATAATTAATACTGCCAGCGCTTATAAAATAGTAACTCGATCTATTTTTGTTTTCAGTGAGAGAGAAGAAATAAACGATGAATGCCGGAAAAAGTATAAGTCAAGGGGCATTGCAAATAAATAACATGTTGTAAAAATGTAACATTTATTTTCTTTTACCATGGATAAACTATCATAAAACAACTACATTTTAGCAAAAAAGATGTCGTACTTATCCTATGCTAAATTGAATTTCGCTCCAACCCAAAGTAAGACTTTTAAAATGTTTTCATGGTTCGCATCGCTTCCACTTAACACAAGGAAAAACGCTTTAACTTTCTGCAAAGCTAATTAAATCTTGGTGAAATTCTTCACAATTTCTTGTTCTTGCATTCTCCCTATTCTCTGAAGACCCAAATAGAAACTAACTCCGAATATTTATTTTATAAAACTAGCAGAAATGAGCTGATAAAAGTTATTAAAAATTATTTCAACGATATAACAGTTAGAAATGACGGTTTACTTTATAGTCAGATTTATAGTATATAGAGAAAGAAAAAAAGTATACACTTCACTTGAAAAAAAATTGTTCTATACGACCCATAAGGAAAATGTTTTACAAGAAGACCATAGATACAAAGAAAAAAGTTTGAAGAATGAAATATGTGAAAATAATTAACGTTATTTACATATAACTTCATTTGGGACCAAAAGCGTCGAACGATACATTCGGGAAAGTGGTTGTTGCGGGAACACTAGATCCAGGCTGCACCATGTTTATAAATATATCAAACAGAAGACAGGTTGCTTGAAATTTAACTCCGTCTATGTTCATTTATTCATGTCACAGAAAGTAAAATTAAGACTTGACATGACCTATTTTCAAAAGTAAGTTTTCCTGCGTAGCTTCAGTTTGGAAGCCATTACGAAGGCTCCTCATTTCCACAACCTTTCCCTTTCTTTCAAGTTTTCTTTCTTTCGCCTGCACCTTGATTCGTTCGATTTTATCGACTTTTCTGTGACTAATTACAGAATACGCTTCTTTTGGAGGCAGATAAAAAAAATAAGTAAAACTCGAAGAAGAAAACGGTATACCCTGTAGCTTCCTTCTCTGCAACAATTTAGCCCCGATAATCGTTAAGCAAGCGAAACACATTGTTGTTTTCTTAACGGAGAGTGCAAACCCTTTGGCTTAATTTTATTAATTAACTTGCCAAATAATGTTGATGTCTTGGAAGAAGAACACAAAAGCCAAACTAGACAGTTCTGTTTTAACTACACTTCGATCTTAAGAAATGGGTATTTATCGGGTCACAAAATGCGTGTTACCTTGTAAGGAGTCAAAAATATAATATTTCTTTCAGCCAGAGTATGAATTCGAAGTATAACTGGAAAATAATACTCTTTTGTATATATTAATTAGATTATTGTATACATTTCCAAAGTCGCAGAATAATATACTGCTAATGAAAAAGGACCTTGATGTTCGTCTGTGGAAACGCACTGAGACTTTTTATTTGAAGTTAATGTCAAGAAATGATTGGATTTTACTCAATTAAACAAATTAAAACTTTGATTGACTTAAGTTATTTCTAGGAAAATATTTGCTTATAACATCAAGTAATGATATTTAAGTTTGTAAAGACAATTTAAAAGTTCTTTTACTCCCCGTTTCTCTGAATGCAAGATTGAAAATGAAGTCTGTGTTGAAGCCATAACCCAAGAATCTACATTCTTGGAATATGAGAAAATATGACCTTTTTAAAATGCAAAACGATATCAGATAAGCAAATATAAATTTGACTTTTGAAATACAAATAGGTACAAATAATAATACAAATAATGAAATTTAAAATAAAGATAAATTATAATGCCCTTGGAATGCAAAATATAGACAAATGCTGCAACTTATTTCATGGGATTTAGATTATGACACTCTCCCTATAGCTTAAATAATTAGATTATAGCGCATTTTGCCGATAAAAACTTTACCTTGAAGCTATGACAGAAAGATCGAAAACTTACGTTGCACTAAAAAGAGAAAATTTGCAACATTTGCAACGGAATATACGTGTTATATCCATGCTCTTTTAAACTCGCGGAACTTAAACTCTAGAAATATTAGAATAGTTATAAATAACATCTCGTTCACATATTGTTATGAACGAATTTATTTAAACAACAGCTTTTTATTCTTGAGCTTATTAATATTTAGTCTGAACTTCCCGATTTCATAAATAATTGCCTTAAATTCCCAACTGATTCAAATTCCCGAGTTCATCACTGAGACGGAAAAATCTTCTTCCAAAAATCTGTAAATCTTTTGTTAAATGTACATTTTGCTACCAAACGGCCGCCATTCTATCTATCTAATTTCTAAATTATTTTGAATATTTTATAAATATTGGAATGATATCACTCAGTACGATTCGTAATAAAACTAGACAACGGTTTCAAGTTTCATTTTTTCTCAATTACTACAATATTCATTTTGACGATTAATAAAAATAGAGAAGGAGAAGAGAAGAAGTAAAGGAAAAAAAACATTCAAGTCTAATTGTTTTCTCGTTTGTCAAAAAGTTTCAAGCTTTCGTGGGAAAACTGAAGCTTTGCGTCTACTTTATAACCTCTTCTATGTAACAAAAACAAATATAGCGAACTTTAAGAATCGCTCGAAAATTCCAAATTTTCTCTTGCAAAAACTTGATACTCTCTACAAAAATATAAAATAAAATAAATAAAGTTTTTGGAATAATGAATAACAAACAACGTTTTTGGAAACTTAATATATAATAGACAATATGAAAAAAAAAATGTTTTAAAAGTTTTAAATTTGAATTCTCCATGTTTCAGTATTTTTTTGTTTGAATAAAAAAATTATTTTCTCGTAATTAAGTAACAGTCATCTGATAATGTCAATCAGATGCAGATTTTTATGTCAGTATAAATATAAAATTTAAACAAAAAGCAAATGCGGTCGTATTATTTAAGAAAAAGGAAATGGAGAATACACGATAACAGTAACTTGTAAATTCGTAAATGAAATAACTGTGTAATACAAGAGCGAATTTACATAAAGTAGGAAATTGAAAGATAAAAATATATACATAGATTGAAACGAAAATGAAATGCTTTGACTAAATAATTTTCTGATAGAAAAGAAGACCAATTCAGAGCAAAATGATCAAAAATGAAAAAGGACAACTCTACTTAAAGAAAAAATTTTGTTTCATGCTAGCCCCCTAAAATTTAAATTAGCTTTCTAAGAATATTCTAATTACTGCACATTTGTGATAAATATACAAATACATAATTACATACCAAATTCTAAAGTATTAATTAACGTAATCCTGTAATTACATACCCAATGTAACGTAACATGTGCATTTTGTTTATGCTGGAAAATCATGAAGTAAATAATATACAGGTTGTTCGGAAAAAGTACAAGCTCTAATCCTTAAATACTGCCCCTAGACATGCGCCATTACAAAGTCTCTCGGAATGAGGAATTTTATAAAAACTGTTTTAGAATAAAAAAGTTTATAAAAACTCTTAAAGTTTTATAAAAGCTGTTTCACCGCTGGGATTAGAACGGTTTTATAAACACGGAATTTGATTTTTCATATGATCATTAACATATCTTGTTAGTAAACAAAAACTCTAGTTAGAGAAAATTTGGTAATATTAATGCAGCATTTCGAAAGATGAATACAAATAATTCCACATACATATTTGCAAAATTCACGTAGGTATTTGCAGCTAATAATTTCATGAAACCAATTAGAGTGTTAATCACAAGCTAAGGTAATAAGAAGAAATTTTTGCTTTGCAATTCTTCCCTAAATCTGAACCAAAAGTATTCATATTTTTATGAGGTGTGTAAAAACATGAACTAAGTCAGAATATTCTTTCTTTCTTATCTTAAAGTTAGATATATACTTATAAAACTTTTCTACTCTCGTTTGAAATCATTTTCATAAAGTTTTCCGTCTTATTTTGAAAAACTTTGTTCCTGCAAGTACATATCATATATTAAAAAATAAAATAAGGTCTGTAGCTATCCTTTACGAATATTCATATATGCAATATTCTTAGGTATATATTAAGAGCGACAAACTGCATGAAAAGAATTATTTTAAAAACACAATCTAACAAAGGAAGATGAAGACATAACGCTTAAGTTTAACATAAAAAATGGAAGGAAAGCCGTTCAAAGAAATAAAATAAAGCATGCATGCACAGGAAAATAATTTATGTTCACATTTTACACATTATTTTTGGAAAGCGAAGGAACCTTGCAAGGCAATTAAAGCTATTGTTAAAACATTTCTGTCAGTTACAACACAAATACATTGAAACAGACGCAGGAATTAACACACACACACACACACACACACACACACACACACACACAAAAAACCGCAGGAAGAAAGACCACAGGAACTAAGGCTTTTCATTACTATCTCATGTTTGAAAAATTTCTGAAATAAATACAAATAAAATAAATCAAAGCACACGACCCACAAAGAACTACTTCAAATAATAATGTTTCATGGTTGTAATTAGAAAATAAAGTTTAAATTTCAAATAATTTCTTTTTGTGTGAGAGTCATAAAAATATCATTACAGAACTAAAAGTGAAGTAAAAGTAAAATATGCATTGTACTGAGGGAAGGAGGAATCCCAGTGAATGAAATGAATTTAAAACTCCTGTTATAAAATAAACGTTTACTAAAGGTAATTAAAAAAGAAGGGGAAAAGCAGAAGAGTGTTAAAGCAGGAAAAGTAAAGAAAAGAGTACATAAGACAACTCCATTCGGGTGACATTTAGAATTATAATAAGCCAAAATTATAAGCACTACATAAGTTGCTTTCAAAATAGACGCTATATAGTATATACATTGACTTACGATACTCATTTCCCATAAGATTGTTCCTAAAATGTTATCCTAGATTCCTATTAAAGACAAGACAATTACTTAAGAGATATGTTAACTTTCAGTAGATGATTTCCAGTAGCTGTGAGGAAATTTCGCCACATTTTAAAAAGTTTTGAACGGAATCGCGTTTCTTTTTGAAAGCTAAGGTAATTGTCAAAGCTATAAATCAATACTAATTGCTAAGATTTTTAAGAGCTTTTCTCCCGTGTACTTTTTATATTTTTTTCATTATGTTTAATGAACAAGCCTGAATATCTGCAGAACATCCTTCTCAAAATACGCTTCTGAAATATTTAATTTATCTTATATAGCCAGCCTAACAATAAAAAAATATTAAGGGAATTCATCAGTTATCACTTAATTTTCACATTCAACGTCATTGACCACAGTCGTCAAAGTTAGACTGTACAAAACTGACGCCATAAAGCGCCCATAGGATAGCTGAGAAATTTTATCTTTACCATTCTACTGTGCTGTGTCTGGCTCCAATAAGCAAGGTGCAAAAGCTCGACACACACATGGGTGCCTCGTTATCTCATTGTCACGAACAGGGCAAGTCGTATAGAGATGTAAAATTCAGCTGAAAAACAACAGGGAAGGGATTTTGCATCGAATTCTTAGCAGCGATAAAAAGTAGTTTTGGCACGACAGTCGTCGCACTTT
This sequence comes from Stegodyphus mimosarum, assembly GCA_000611955.2. Taxonomy (NCBI): domain Eukaryota; kingdom Metazoa; phylum Arthropoda; class Arachnida; order Araneae; family Eresidae; genus Stegodyphus; species Stegodyphus mimosarum. Next base: position 513,751 of record KK115731.1, read on the forward strand.
CGCTCTATGTTTAAAAGGAAGAGCGCATCCAGAGCGCTTTCTAAAGACACGCTTAATTTGCGAAAGGTGCTCTTGCTTATGCAGTAAGCATTAATTACCATTTCTTAGTCAAAAACGGTAAAACCCTGATATCGGACCGTTAGTGAACCTAATTGCTTGGTTTGAACCAACAACTTCACCTGAATCAGTTGGAAGTCCTAGATAAACCTTGTATCCTTATGTTGCATTTTAAAGCTCGTTCCAACGCATTAAAAAATAATTTTACACGAGTTGAGTTACGAAACTTTAATCCGTGAAAGCGAATTTTAAAAATAAAATTACATGTGTTAAATTAAATCGGATCTTTATATAAGTATCGTATATATAAGTTAGAATAATTAGAATTCCATTTATTAAATTAGCAAAAAACATATCGAAATAATTAAATACAGAAAAATATGAAATGGATGTTTGACTTTTTCAGATATTGTTTCTATATACGCATTTCGAAACAAAATAAAGAAATTTATGAAAATAGCACCGAGATAAAAGGGTTCTGAAATGTTAAATTTATTTTTTGTATGGTCCCTGTAGATTAAAAGTTCATTTAGTAATTATTATATTCAATATTATATTAATATTCAGTATTATTTACTGAGTAAAATGCAAAATATTTCATATATATATATTTTTTTTACCTGCAACATTGGCGAAGTTACATCATCAAACGATTTTGATAAAATTCAGAAACAGCCTGTAAAACTCAACTTTGGTAATTAATGATTTCGTATCGGATAAATCAACGCTTGTTATTAACTTTACAACTAACTTCAACAAAACAGTTTACAATGAGATGATTTATCGCCATCTCTTCTTTTAACTTTACCTGTTCTTTGCATACGCCACAAAATTTCAGCTCATTGTGCATTCTGAATAGCTGTAGGTTTTACTAACGAGCATTCATTTAATCTTTCATTATTACTGGTATGCATACGTTTAATTCCTTTGTTAAATACAAATATGTAATTTTCATCTCTAAACAAACATACAATGCATTTCTGTTACTGTGTTTATTAAGCAGTGGTAATTGTCCCTTTAACACTGCAATTTGATATTTCCTGATATTATTCATATGAACTTTCATAGCGAGTAATACCGAGAAACGTTTGGAGAAGTTTTTAATTATTTATTTTTTAATTATTATACTATTAATAATTTAATTTCTTATGGACTAAGTGCTTACATAATAAAATATTTTTTTTTGATTTTATTTTGTTTTATTTTCTTAGCAATTGTTTTGTTGGAACCAGCTGTAAAATTAATAACAAGCGCTACTTTATCTGATACAAAATCATAAATAGCCAAAGCGGACAACTTATATTTTACAGGCGCTTCCTGAATTTTCAAAACTGATTGTTCAGATAATTGAAAAAGCTCAGATCGCTGATTTAAACAACCTCTTTTCTTGAGTGTAAGAATAAAGTATGCTGGTTTCTTTATTTATTCATTTATAATTTATTATTTCGTCCTGTTGATTTGTTTCTTTATTTATTATACACATGCATTTTGGATGATAGATTTCATTTTTCCTTGCTCGATTTGATGCCAAATTTTAGGTAGGTCTGTTTCATTTGTCTCCTTTAATTTCATTTTTTTTAGTAGAGAATATTAGAATTCTGTTTTTTATTTGTCGGTGTTATGCTCTCTAAGTATAGATTTTTGAACGAAAGCAGGACTTAAAATTATTAATCACGATATGGAATTAAGTGCAATATAAAAGACAACTGCCGAAATACATCTAGGTTATTCATTTTTGTACACCAGATGAAGACAAACAAAAATTATAGCTTCAGCTTAGTTAAAAAGATTAACAAATAATTTAAAATTTCCTTAAAATAGTGTCATCATATACATGCAGAACTGTAGAAAACCTTCATAAGTTAGTAATTATTACAATAATAAGTTACAAACTGGAATAAGGTAAAACGGAAACGTACTAAAGAAACAAATCCGAAATGTGAAAGCCATTTTAATAATTTACAATTCAGGAAAAAAAGTAACTAAAAAATAAAGCCGAGCTAAAAGCTAAATATTTTGAACACAATACTAAAAGCTATTACAATTTTTATAAAAAAATAGATCTCGAAAACAATAATTTTGTATTCCTAACATACGACCTTAATTCGGAAAAGAATCACGTAAAATATTTGACAGCTTATGTACTAACTGCATGATGATGCAAAGAAATTATAACGACAACAATTAATACTATTTGTCAGAAAATGAATACGAATGAATCTGGCTCATTCAGTTGCAGAATTATTAACTTTTATCTTAATAACGTACGTTCAGTTGCAGAATTATTAACTTTTATCTTAATAACATACGACCTTAATTCGGAAAAGAATCATGTAAAATATTGCAGTTGCAGAATTATTAACTTTTATCTTAATAACGTACGTTCAGTTGCAGAATTATTAACTTTTATCTTAATAACATACGACCTTAATTCGGAAAAGAATCACGTAAAATATTTGACAGCTTATGTACTAACTGCATGATGATGCAAAGAAATTATAACGACAACAATTAATACTATTTGTCAGAAAATGAATACGAATGAATCTGGCTCATTCAGTTGCAGAATTATTAACTTTTATCTTAATTATTTCAATTTAAGTTGCTAACTTTTGCAATTGCTCTTTAATGCTAACTTAGGATATACAGAGGTATGCGAAAGAATCTTTAAATAATCTCTGTGAAATAAAGTACAATGGGAAGAAAATTTAAATAAAAAGTATAGTCTAAATTTATTTCTAAAGGATCCCGAGAGTTTTCTTCACTTTTTATTTAAGTGCATAAATGTCTTCCGCTTCCCTTTAAAAAGAGGAACATAATAAGTCAAGAATTTTGCTTTTATTCAGAATGAACCCTAATGCCAAATTAAATTTCTTATCTTTGAGTTCCTGCTGTATGACAATTTTGATTTTTTTATTTTTTGACAATCATTCTTTGTTTTCGTCCTTACTTATTCGTAAATTCGTTTTAGTGAAGTCATAAAATGAATGAAATGCGTCAGCAGAAGTATATATGCGGCCTAACCCTGTTTTACCACTCATTAAGCTAACTTCTGCCTTACAGCTATGATTCTTAGTTCCTTATTATTAGTGGCATAGTATGATTAATTACTTACACAATGCAGCCATGTTTGCTTAAAGCTACATCTGCATATCATAGTTATCGATTTGGAACACTTTTAAACATGTTGTAGGAAACATCTTTGGGGAATATTTCTTATAACTCTCAGAGCTATTTTTGTATTTTTTGGCAGTCAAAAGCATGGCTTTATACTGAGATTTTTAAAGTTTATCTCTAGAGCTATATTAGCATTAGTTGATGGAAATCAATTAAGGATGATAGATTTTACGTATTATCAATTTAAATAATTTTTTAACGTAACCGACAATTTGACGCTAATATAAAAATGTTTATTATGGACATATTTAAAATTTTTTAAAGTTAATAGCACGGAGAAAAATATGTAAAACATTAGTGGAATGAATGGAAAACAACTTGAATATTTCTTGGACAGTAAACTTATTTTTAAATAGCAGCAGACTAAACTAAATAACTTGCACGTCATTAGTGAAGTAAAGCATTTTGCGTAACAGGAAAAAAGAAATAGGAAATAAAAGTAGATATAAAATGGGGGTTCACCTGCACGCGGCGTGCGTTAGGGTGCGAGGTGCGGGCGTGGTCAGTGACGTTAGCGGAAGGGAGCCTACGTCATGTATGATATCACCGGAAAGGGGCGGAGATTGTGAAGTGGAGGTGCAGCAGATAAGAAGGAGTGTTTATTGATTCTTCATTTAACCCATAAGATGACGTCACACTTTGATAAAAGATTATCTTTTATTGATTTTCGGAAGGTTTTTGTTAATGAATTTTTAGATTTTGTATTTTTTCTTTGTATTCCAGCTATTTTACTATGCATATGATGGTTATTTCCTAGATACACATGACGGCGCTTATTTTTGAATTTAATGATTGATTCAGAAGGCCTTAATTTTAGATGTAAATTTTCAATTTTCCGTATATTTTAAGCCATATAATTTCCTATATACTCAGAATTTTACCTTATTTCTTAAATCTTCTGTTCATAATACCGCATTTACTTTGCGTAATCTTCATTACATTACTAATTTTTATTTTTAAATTCATTTTACGCAGAATTATTTTCGTACTTGTTAGCAAATATTTTTAATGTTATATTTTACGAACACAACGTTATATTTTACGAACATTCAGATTTTCGTTTCTATTTATTATATTATTCAATGTTAGATGTAATTTTAAGCTTTTTTCGCGGTTTTTAACGTTTGTGATCTTCAACATATTCTGTATTTTAACTTAGTTCTTATATTTTCTGATTATATACATAACCTTTATTTAAGTTTAGGTGTAACATTTTTAGCTTGTTTTCTACATTTTAACCTTCATAATATTCAATGTACCCTAATTTTTAAGCAATTTATATTTTCATACGATATAAATGGCTTTATTTGATTTCTTTCACACGTTCTAATCTTCATAATTTCTAATATAGTCGTAATTTTAATATAATTCCTATATTTTCAGATCATATACCTGATTTTTATTTAATTTCAGATGTAAATTTTACCTTTACATCTATTTTTTATTGTTTTCAGTTTCCAACATACTCTGAATTTTACCTAATTTATTATATTTTCACACTATGTACATGACTTTCATTTAACTTATAGCTACTTTAATACGTTTTAACCTTTATAATTTCAAACATACTTTTAATTTTAGCTTAATTCCTAAATTTTCTTACCATATATATGGGCTTTATTTAATTTTAGATGCTATTTTCAACTTGTTTCGTACATTTCAAAACCTTCGTAATTTTTAAAATACTCTAAATTTGAACTTGTTCGTTACATTTTCCTGCCACATACATGAACTTTAATTCATTTTAGATGTAACTTTTATACTTTTCTGACACTTTTTTCCTTTCTAGTTTCCAACATATTCTAAATTTTAATTCGTTTTTTATAATTTTCGACGGTAATCACGCTTTTGATTTAATATTTGAGCTAAATTTACATGTTTAAATTTCTTAAACATACAGATAGTTTTCAACTATTATTCATATTCAATTACTTGAATAACCCTTACTTAGACTATATTTTATAGTGCTACTTTAATTTGCCAACTCTACAATTTATCATTCTGTAATACTTTTACCGTGACTGATTTTACTTTTTTACTTCATTATTAACTTCATTTGAATTTTCAGACTTTAACATTCCCTGTATATCCTGGTATTTCCTTATAATTTTACATCATTTATATCTGAATGCATGCATGCTCTTCAACGTTACCAATGTTCAGCTTTGAACTTCAATTCTTATTAAGCTAGCTTGATAGATTGCGAATTTTTAGAATAAAATCCTAACTTTCATCCATAATTTTAGAACCATATTAACTGTTTCATGTACACACCCAGAAAACTTTCTTATTATTTTCAACGCTTAATACAGTTTAATTCAATATTTTTTGCCAATTGACTACCATCCATAAAATTATTTTTAAGTTTTAAATGTCCCGACTATACAAATTTTTACTTTATTACCTTTTTCCTGCAGTAAGTACAGGCATTTCTGCCTTCATGGGCAACATTCACGTAAAAGTAACAATTATTTAGTTACACGTATAAAAGAGATTCCCATTTCCAGTATCGAATGAGAGGTGAATTACCATCTATTGTACCATTGGTTATCACGTCATCTCTTGAAATTTTGTTTTATTGACATACTTTTATTTCTAGCGCATAATTCTTTCTTTTCTAGCGCACATTTCTTCGAACTTAGTTCAGTTTCAACTTATTATTTTCTTAGACTAGGATGTTCTTTCGTAAATGCCAGTTGTCGCTAATTTATTTTCCTATGAAACACTGCCCTACCTTTACACAACATATATCATTAGCAACAGACTTATATTTACAGAAGGTACCAAAGAAAGAGTAAGAGACATTTTATCCTAATCTTCACTATATTTTTGAATATTTTAACCTTCTTCATCCCAAATACAGAAATTTCTTCATAAAATACTCATCATATTAGTCAAATATTCCTTAATAATACACATATAATGAGGAATAACTCTTTTTCAGTACAAAATTATACTCAAATAATCGTTACGTTTTCTTATACTTGTACATATATGTTTGCATTATAGGAACTTTCTATGTATTTTCGAGAACTGTAATTCGCTAAATGTTACTTTTTTTCAAGAAAAGAGCTTCCAAGGTTATCGAAATCATTCAACTTTTCCTACAGTATTTCCTCAGTACAGAATACCTATCTTAGGACTATTTTCTTAATATTATGAACGAAATAAGCATTTTCATTTAATGGTTCACCCAAGTGAGGCTAGAACTTTTACCGAATTTAAGCTTTTTACTCAGAATTCCCGACAAGTTTTTAGAAAATGTGCTGTAGAATGCAATTTATTTACCTAAAAACGAGTCTTAACAGATTCTTGTCGGTTTCAGATTCACTACGAGTGGGAAAAACCTGAAGTTCACGTTATCTAGCCTTCTCACTATTGACATAAAAACCACGAATCATTGTGCAGTACAATCAACACTTTAGATACATTTAATACTAATTCAACTAATTTTAATTAACTTTCAATTAGGATTTTTAAAAGGAAAGCATATTTATGCAACATATTATTAAATTACTCCCAAGAGATGTTGAGGAAAATGCAATTAAATATTCACGTACACACTAAGAAAATCCCACTCATTAGAAACAGTAAAACTTTACCAATACTTAAATGAAATGTAAAATCGTATAGTGCATTAGTATAAAACCTGAGTAACAAATCATTTCCTATAAGCAGTAGAGGTAAAAAAAAAAGAATATTCTTATGATAACTTATCAAAAGACTTAAGTAATAAGAGTAAGGTAAAGAGATATTCATTTAAAACATAATATGAAATAGTTGACAGCTAAATAAAGATATATTTCAATATAAATACACAAATTTTTATTAAAATACATACTTACTAAAATAATTTTTTCTCACAAATTTTCTATTCGATCACGTAAAGGTGACAATGAAATATTCTTTAAAAAGTCATCACTGTCATAAATACAACAGCAAGTGTTTACTTAAAGTTTTTGAGTAAGTATTTTAAAGTTCATTGACAATATTGCTTTGTCAGTATTATTCATAGCTTTTTCCCGAGTCGTCTCCATTATACAGGGGTAGCGACGCTGATTTGGATGATCGACTGCACATCCCTCACGGATAAATACCTCGTTGAGACTGGTTATGCACTCCTCGTAAACAACATTGTTAACTTTCTGCATGCATTGCTCTCTAGTTAAATGTTCCAGCTGCCGGCATTTTGATCGCCGTTGTCTTATCTCATGTGGTAACTCATTTTGAAATAGAGCAATTTGGATAGTATGTGTTATTTCACTGTATAAATCTAAAAGTTTATCAGTCTGATATGACTCTAATTCAAAACAATATGCTACAAGACGGAAACCACCGCAGGAGCTTTTAAAAATTTGTTGAAGAACACATTGCGAGTTTGCACAAAATACTGCCAACTGATTATTAGCTATAAAGGATGCTTCCGAATACTTGAAATTAAAGTTTGGTAACTTGTTCATGAAATCATACCACGTCGCAGGAGTCATAGTCACACCCTCAACAGAAGATCCGCAGTTGAAGTTATTCTTTTTCGCAAAGTTCTGAATATGAATTCGAACGTTATTATTCCTACTCACGACGATGGAGACGACGACACATCCGTTCTAATGCTGAATAATTGACTACTTCATCATGATTTCGTGATGACTACTAAACCAGCGATTAGAGAAATGAGGGGCTGTTAAACTACCATTACTAGGATATATACATATCCTATGTTAACAAGCCCTTACTTAAAAATTTACAATTTTGAGAAGCCAAAATTTTTTATTCATCCCGTAATAAGTCTATCCTAAAACTGCAAATTATATACATTTTTTTTCAAGCAAAAAGAATTTATAAATCATTTAAGTATCTTAAAATTATAAATCAAAATCCTAAATACGAAACTTATTCAAGCAAACTTACTTGCATAGCAAACCATATCCGAGAGCGTCATGTAGTGAAAGACAACGATCAGAGGAAGGCCTTCCAAGGAACTGACGTTTGCCAATATTTAAGAAATAATTACCCTTTCCGTTTGCGATCGCGGCCCTTGTGATAAAAACGAAATGGTTCTTGTGATATGCATTGATGATTTGCAGTCAACATCAAATATTGTTATTTAATCGTTTTTCCCACCTGTTTGCTTTCCCAGGTGCTAAAATCATTTTCATTTCCTCTCTTCTATGACTTTTAAAGCTATTACAAATCTAGTAACTAATGGTAATTTTTTTCTCACAGAATAAACAACACAGACATACAAGCACACACGCACAAAGAAAAAAGAGAGGTAATGACGGTGCTTATACCATTGTGGCTCGAAAGGCTTCAAGATCTCTCATCTTTTACCAGTAAAAGCACGTGTTACATCATCGGAAACAGCAGTGAAGTAAAATAAATAACAATAATAATAATAATAAAAAAGCAAGATTTTCTGAGTCCTATAAACTTATTTTAGAAAGAGGTTTATACATATATATAATTCCCTTTTTTTTTTTTTTTTTAAAGAAACAGATGCTTAGAAAGTAATTCAGTATGAAATCTTTAACCAAATCTTTTTACCTTTTATTACACAGGAAATATTTGTTAACTTAAGCATATTACTCATCTTCAGGTTTCTGAGAGGGTAACAAAATAAGAAAAGGTAAAACCTGCTTAGAACTGAACATTTATTTGCTGTTAAAGTATTTAAGAAAAATAAAGCTTTAAAACTAATTTCTTTCGTAGCTTTTGCCTGAAAAAATATATTACGCATTCATCATTTGAAGGCTATTTGTGACTGAACGGGGGGCCTTCGGGGAGGACCTTCTGAGAATATTGCCTCATATCCACTTTATACATTGTAGAGACACTAGGATTTTGAAGCAGGAGATGTGAAAATTGAGCAAAGCCCTCTTCGGGACTCTAACCACGGACCTCTCGAATACGCGCCGAGTGTGCTGACCATCACACCACGAGGGCATGCTAAGAAGGCGGAAGAAATACCTTATAACATGAGAGAAATCACCAAATATTCATGCAATGATGACAGTTCAAACGCAGGAAATGGAGCTCAGGATAAACTTCCAGTGTCGGCAGATTATACTCAATTGACCACAGGTAGCCTTCTAAAAATATTAATCTACAAAAACTTACTGCCGCACTTTACATGATAACTGATATGAATTCTTTAAGCATCCCAAAAGAACAAACCAGTAGATTATGAAATATTAATTGTTCTGTTTATAATCATAATTTTAAACTGAAAGTTTTGTTAACCGGAAAGAAAAGAGGGAAGGGAAATAAGTGTGAAAAAAAGGAAATGTTGACGAGTTAGGCTATTTAAATATGACAAAGAACAAGACAGTTATCTGATGAAAGAGAGGAACGCCTCCATGGAGGACCTTTCTAAGGTAAATTTGCTCATTACACTCGAGAAAAACCGTGACAGTACCCATACAGCAAGCCGTTTGCCCAGTCAAAATGGTCGAACTACCAGTATTCAGCGGTCTAGAGAGTTTAATTTATTTATATACCTAACAATTTTATTACATACATACTACTTTCTATAAATCATATATATATATATATATAATGTATCTATTAATTTTATACATACATTCACGACAATAAGAAAGTTAAGCATAATTATTCTCTCAAATGATTTCATTTTCTTTGATCTGATACTTGATTTACTTTAAAACCGATTTTGAGGTCTATCTTTCGATGCGAATATTTTTAATGCATTATGCGTTTTAAAAATTTACTGTGAACTGATAGATATCTATTTAATGAGGGGAAGGGGAAACACACGCTTGAAATATTGCTTAAAAACCAGACATTTGCCTATGCAACGAATAGCTATTTTTTGCTCCTACTCTGAATTTATAGCTACACCTATATAAACACTATGTTTGTTCCCTCTCAATAGATGGCAGCACGTGTATATAGTCAGCTCAAACATTTGCGGGAACTGTAAACTTTCAGCGACTGCGGCATGTAAGAGACTATGTGAGGTTATACCTTAGTAGTTAGTTGATGAACCTAACTGTAGAAGTAGTGCGTGTGATATGACATGTAATATCGGGAGATAACTTTTTTTTTCTTTCCTGGACCGAAATAAATTTGGATTAAATAAATCACTTACAAATACTTTGGGTTCTTAAAATTATTATTTGGTTACTTATAGAACTTTTGCAGAATACTGTAACGTAAAATAATTCATTTTGTTATAATACTAATGATTTAATTCCTGACTAAATAAGTTTGTAAACATTTGGTGCAACGTAAAGCATTCTCGAGAAATTTACTCAAGCCTACCAAAGGATAATTTGCCAGTTTCGATGCCTTTAGGTATCTAACATTTAGATTGCTTTTTAAACATTCCTTCTGTAATACTATACATTCTTTTTCAGTATTTGTTATAATCACTATTTTTACAGGCTTTCCAAATCCTAAGGGAAATTATGAATCACATTATACCAAAAAACTAAAGAGAGCGTGTCACCGAAAATTGAAAACAGGGTCTCACCTGACGGGGGGGGGGAGGTGGACGAAAGTAAAGCATGTCATGATAAGATTAAGAATTTTGTATGAATTAATAGTACCTTTAAAAGAATGACGATACATTAATCACAGGTGAAAAAGAAAGATTAGAATTAAATGTAAAATTTAACTTAATTTTAGGAGCTAAAATTTTTGTATAATCTAATACATTTTGTATAATGTCTAAAAACTTTATATAATCTAATGTACATATCTAATAAAGAATGAGAGAATTCGCCGAGTAGCAATACCATTTCATCACTTTTGCCAGCAGTGGTCTAAAATAAAAATATTGGATTACATAGCTGTTTAATGCAAGTTAAAGAAAAAAAGTATTTAGGAAAACATTTTTAGCGTAGAATCGCTTTAAATACCAATTTAAAGTATGATTAGCGAGATATAATTTATGTTTTTGATTTAGATTCTGAAAGATTATTCGGTACAAATTAGGAAAGAAGTATTCCATAAGATATCAAAGTTTTGAAATGAATTACTACAAGCATTAAAAAATAACAAAACTAATTTAATATTTATATACAATAACTGAGAATAGATATTACGAGCTTTTAATTTTATCTTCGAAGATATGAGCTGTTGTTATGCTTAACATCTCTTCGAATATTTTCAAAGATATTTGAATTTTTAAAGGCGTATAGTCAATGGAAAAATAAATAAATGAAAAAATAATGAATATGCCATATGAAAATTACCGTTTTCATGTGGCTCACCGATTGAAATACTTGTGGAAATGTTTGAGTGCAAACAAAACCACAGCAATCACTTTTCTGCTTCAAATTTTATGTATATAAAATATAACTTTTTAGATTAATGATTGTTGAATAAAAGTCATATATTAATCAAAATATAGTGAAATTATGGCATGTATGACTTTTCTTTTTCTACAGAAATGAGGAACATTGTCTGATATTCAGAAGTTTAAAAATATAAGTGTTTTCGAATGAAACTTATAACCCTGCCACTGTTTAAGCATTAAAACATATAAAAAATAAATAGCGGAGAATTTAAATAGGTTTTGAAAGTTTTGTGAACACGAGAAGATTACGAAACCGTAATTTTCCAGAGGAAACATTACTTCGGAGCAAGAAATACAAAACTAAATGAATCCTATCCGCTGTTGAAAAAGAAAGTGTAAAACTGATTTTTTTTTCACACACTCTCTGCTTAGTACCAAGCAGAGCACTTATTCGATAACAGCGAAGGGAAGTGTCATTTCACACTGGATAACCAGAAGCATTAGCAGCATCTTCCAGCTCTCATTATCCTCTTAGAAGGATGAAAAAATCCGCGGTAAGCGAAGCGAGATTCAATAAAATCCAATAAAAAATGCAGACTGGTATTTTGCAAACGAAAAGTGTAGAGAGTAAAGATGGGGGAAGAGATCAGTTATTTTGTTTTCCGTTTTGCGTGAATTTCTGGCAGGAAAGCAAATGTCTGTAGTGAGTTCTATCATTAATAGACGTTGGGTTTAACTTATCCGCAGACAGGTTGAAAGTCGGCGTTTTGCGTCGTTATGTAATGTACTGTATGCAATTTCGGATCGAAATGATCATCAACAGATAATCAGAATTTTGACATATAGTTTAACGACGTTCCGAATTTATGGGAATACTTTCGCAGGCAGTTTGACAGATGATTAAGCAGTTTTGGGCAGATGATTAAACACACAAATGTTTAAGATCACCTTGGAAAAGGTGGTCTTAAGTGCATGGCGCTTGAAAAGTATTCTTTATGACGTTAAAGCAGAGAATTCCATCTTAATGATAGTAGTTCTTAGATGGCTTCATTGTTGTAAAGCGTAAATTCCACGAAAAGAAGATTAGTTTTAAATTATGATGTGATACAACTATTCTAAATAAATAATCACTTCCTCTGAGGAGGTTCGTTATAAGCTAAGAGAATAAGTTATGGTGCTTTATGAATCGAGGGGATGGCCATATTGAATTTTTGTACTACATGAATCAGCAACCAATTTCTATTTTCTTTGTAAAGACACATACTTTTACCTCCATCTCATTCGCCATCCCACCGATACTGGAATAGAATTTAGAAGATTCATCATTAAGCACCGTAAAGTCTTCTAAAACATCAAAAATATTATTGATTACCTACACCGCCAAGGACTGGACCTCTGCCATCCATAGCATACAACGCGAAATAATTCTCCAAGTTCAGAAAATGCAACAATAAGAATATCCACTCTTCACCCTCTTACTATGTAGGAGTGACTTTAGAAAACACACTTAAATACCTCCATTTTTAAGATAACCGTAATTTTTCCTATACCTACGCAAACTACGAACTATGAACTACTTCATACTGTGCAATGTGTAACAGATACACCCTCAACGCTATGTGCCATGAAATGAATTCATTAACGGCGTGCTGAAATATAAACCGTGCTAAGAATGAACTTATAAACTGCGAACCGTGTAGCAAAATACCAAACAAGCAACGAACCACGTAGCATAATCATCCCCACCCCACCAACAAAACTCCAAACCGAAACACAAAAGAAACATGTATATACAGCTCTAAATGACTTATTGTATTTATCCGTTATATACTTATTGTATTTATCCATGTAAATGCAAAGTATATCTTATGTCAATATTGTCTGTAATGCAAATTATGTACTATTAATATATAACTATTATAAATGCTGCAATGTAAACAAATGTCCCAGCATGGCGCTAGCGTGCCTTTCATAGATAGTACGGTGGGGTGATACCAGTTTTGCCCATGGCGATGTTTTGGTGTTCCTTGTACTTCTTTCTGTCTGTCTATAAGCACCACTCATTATAAAAAACCATTCTACTACAACAACTGGCGCAAGAAGTCCCTAACTGGTGAGAATATATTAAATTACAGAATTATTACAGCGACTACTTGTTATAATGTCCTTTTTTCTACAAGACATAAGGGGTCGTTGTAACGAGAGTCAACTATATGTTTCTCATAATAATTTCCTTAAGCAAGGGCAATACCTTAATTCTGTATTTGAATCATTTCCTAGTATTTTTTAAAGACGGTAAGGATTTGATTAAGAGGCTAAGTTAATGAACATTCTTCAATTAGCAAGGAAATTTATAGCTTTGAATTGTTTCACATTTGTATTTCTTAATCTTAAATGCATATCATCTCAATAAAATTATCTGTATTCTTTCCTATTTTCTTTTAAGAAGAAGAGTTTATTATAATTTAATGTTTATTTCTGCATTATACTGTACTTACAATTATATACCCTTACGCGGTTTTATATGATAGCATGACATGACTCTTGAAGGTGCATTAAAGTGTTTATTTAAAACAAACATTTCCAACTCATTAATAAAAATTATACATATCTTAGTTTTCTCAAAATTTTGCCACACAAATAGGATGTCATCTGACAAATTTTTGCAATTTTATTCGAAGAAAAAGTTATTCTAATTAGAACGATTAGTAGTTTAACAACATTTCACCAGAATTAACTTAACATAAGAGCAAAAATAATTTTGAAAGGTGGGCATTCATAAACTAAAAAATTAGAATAAGTCTTTTGCATCAGTTAAGGCATCCAAATAGAGCGTTGAAAGTAAATGATTTTGTATCAAGCAGAACGTTAAAGAAAACAAATATAAACTATTCACATCTTTAAGTTATTTTTAAAAGATTGCAACAATGGAATGAAATTAATAATTTAAACAGATGTGTATTAATTAAAGAAGATATTAATAAATAATTATTCTGTAATTAAGATTTTTAAAGCTTTAAAAACCAATGAAATATCCCGGCACTTTTATGTATTTCCTTACTTTTTTTTAACTAAAGAAATGAAAGAATTCAGCTCAAAGACCTCGAACCTGCGCTGAGTAATAATCGATTCAAATGAAAGGAGTCACAAATGAATTGAATTTTTTCCTCCTTAAAATACTCAGTTAACGCAATCTTATTAGGCATGAGGCACTAAAAGCGGTCGCAGAACAAAGATGGTTAAGCAATGTGTAAACGATGAAGAAAAATGCATGAAAAGAAGATTCCAACTTAATGCGAGTTATTTGAAATTGAATGAAAGAATTTTTCCAGATATAAGAAATCCCTTTTTGCTTCGGAATCGGCATCAAAAAGAAACCAGAAATGCAATTTATATTTCTCAATTCATTCCGCCATCGAAATGCTGGGAATCTTTCATTCGTCTCCCTAATTAGCACTTCTGGATTCCTCAGGGTTTATTCTTAGCTAGAAATCGGAGTAAAAAATGCCAGCATAATTGCATATTTAAAATATTCATTAAACTGGGCATTGTCAGCTCGCAATGTGTAGATAAAGCGACCGGCATAACCGCTGAACTATGAATGAAGAGAAAATTTCTTTTTTGGGCATTTTTTATCAATTCGCTCGCCGTATATTTGTAAGTGAAGCCGATGTAAATTCAATATTTAGCCGTTAGCTGGCGCGGTCTTTTTAAATGAGAAAGAAGTTTACACTGAGACAATATCACTGGAGGGATATATAAAGGAAGACAGATAATGTCACCCTTTTGTACCGCCAAGAAACCTAATGATTATTTTTTTTATCGTCAGAGAAGGTTCAGAAAAATAGCGACCCATACAACACGCGCAAAAGAAACGTTAGCGGCTAAAATAACCAGAAAACAAACAAATGTGTCGCGAAATAAGAGCGTGTGATCAAAAGCGATTTTCGAATGGCATCGAATAAAAGAAAGTCCGTAATAAAATGTAAAGAGAACGAGGCGAAAAAAACGCTCACATCGTTGAACTGATTTAATCACGAAATATTTACATTGTGTTCTTGTTCCTGGTTTGTTTGTTTAAGCTAGCTACTACGAGATCTTCTAATCCTCTACCACCGACGCGATCAATTATTTTTCTATCAAACGAAACTAATCACAGGTCTCGCCTCAAGAACCTCTGCAAAAACTAATTCCAGATGAGGAGAAACAGAGCTTATTAAGCAAAACTCATTTTACATCTTTTTACTCGGTTCCTTTTTCTTCTATCAATTCTCTTGCAAAGCATTTAATTAGAGCGGGGAGGCTCGCTTTATGCGCCGAGAACTCGAATTACGAATGCCAATCACATGTCGCGCCTTGCGAGCTACTTTATGACGACATAGACTTTTTTTGTCCCCCCCCGTTTGCATCATTCATAAGTTCACAAAAACTAGCGGAATTTCGAAGCACATTTTTTGAGCATTGTTTACGCCCACATTATACGTCCGCGAAAAGCTACTTTCCCTTTCTAATGCAGGTAATTAAACATCGCGCCGAAAAGAAAACGGCAAAGGAATGCAATGCAAGCAGGCGAATTGGCGTGAAAGAGGGTGTATTGATTTTCGAATGCAATAAGAAATCCTTGTGTTGTAGATCTCAGATTCTTAAAAAGAAATCCCACATTATTTCTAAGCGGCGCTAACCCGTCTAACTAAATTTATTAATATCCTTTTTCAGCACTTATCCTCACTCGAAGATTCAGATTTACGAATCACTTACCCTAGTGGAACCAAATGTTTGTGAACATATAGAAACATAGGGAATTGTTCGAGAGAAAATAAATGAAATGTAAGCTGAACTTTAAGATATATCCACTGGCTTCGATTAAAAGGCGATTGGAAAGATTTGACTGGAGGCATTTTCAGACCTTGCGTTCCTGACAGCAGTTTTAAAAGGCTGGAAGAATTATCGGATGCGCTATGGAAATTATCGGAAAATACAGCTTTTTCCATTTTATTTTCTGAAGAAAAAAAACCTTAGTACAGGTTTACTGAAAGCGGTTGACACGATTTCCAATAAGCATAATACCATACTTTGTAACCACGTATTAATGTAATTAATCAAATAAAAAAAGTCATTTTTATGTTTCAAATGCTATTGTAAAATGTTATGTTTCGCCATCTCTTGTACAGTTGTTGACCAACTTAAAACTATGATGAGGAGAGATACAAAAGAATATTTTCTTTCTTAAATGAAGTAACACATAATATCGCATCAATACCTACTAAAACTGCACAGGGAATTTCATCGAGTTATGATAACACAGAGGTATTTTAAGTAATATCATAACTTGATTGATGCTTGTCCGAAGGAACTGAACGTCTCAGATGAGCTTCAACAGTTTCATAATCGGCATAAATTTATTACAACAAAAAGGTAAAATTAATATTCAGCCATGCTGAGCTTTGTAACTTTACTGTATTAACACATACCCTCCCAAATTTATAAGGATCAGTAAATAAAAAAGTGAGTCGAAAGCTGTGAAAAACCCACGGGATCGCCAATGATGCCAATTAGTAGAAACGTAGCCACTATATCTGTAAGGAAAGTGATGGGCATGTGCATATGTTGCTATAGAAAGCAGTCGTAGCATAACATAATCGAAAGGCGCTTGTGTTGTCCAAAAAACCGCCGCATACGAGAATTGGGAAATGGATTCATGGAAATGGAAACAGAGAGCCGCAGTGTTATTTTTTACAGCAGAAACACTCTATGGATTTCAATTTTTCCCATCCTTTTCGCCGTAGAAAACCGCATTGCAGCTCGCTATTCCTCTTCTGACGATTCCATTTTTCAGTTCCAGTATACAAGAGTAATATTATAAGTTTTCATGCATTTCTCAATCCCCTTATGCTTGAATGACGTAATCTACTGGAGCTTTTGTTTTTCGATAACGTGATGTGACGCCACGCCTGCTTGTTCATAAGCATGTTCATTATTTTTCTCATTATTGTGACATCTTCCCTGCCAAACGTGTTGTTGTCTATATTTTTCTCAATAGATATCGGATCGCTTTTGATTGGTAGAATGTTAGAGGTATTCATTTCCACTCTTTTTTAACATTAATGATCACAAATTTCTCAGCGGAAGTGCAGTGAAAATATGCGAAAAACAAGTAGAACGTCATCAGTAAAGCTAGTTGTTTTTATCTCCATTAAGCTTAGAAAATGGTGGATTGTGTATGATTACGATAATCAAGTGAAAAATCTTTTTCGTGCGACATGAATAAAAAATTAAATGAAAAATTCAACATAAAAGATTAGCATAAATAAGCATAAAATTTATTCCTGGTAGTAATTTCTTTAAAATTCAGTCCAACTTTATTAAAGCTTGTTATTTCGAGCCCCGCCTCTTTCTTTCGAATAAGAACAACCTCTTCCGCATATAGACGTTATTATAATTTCTAAAAATACTAGCAGCAACAATACCGCTTTGACAAAGTTAGACTGAGTTCCAGCGAAATTACAATCTGCAATAAAAATTTTTCTTTAAATATTATTTCAAAAATAAAGTTTTATTTTATGGTTTATCATTATTTATGTTTTAAATTAGAATTACACAGATGACTAAAATCTTTTCAATTGGCATGTATCTCTATAGTTCTTACTTCGGCCTTCGATGGTGGCAATGGATCAGTCGTAGAAGATCGGACGATTTGTAGTTTAACAACTGGCTTCCTAGATCACCAGATTTTAAAACTTGTATTCTTTTTATTCGTATTATTACACACGTAGAGACAACAACAAAGAATAGTTAAGTACATTTTGGTTATAGCAAGTATGGTATGAATTGATCATCATACTGCCTTTTGCGTAGGTGAATGAAATTACATGTATAATAATAATAATAGTTTGTCATATTATTTGATATATTACTTGCCAGGGGGGTCGTAAGTTTAAAAAATAAAGTTATGAGAAAAAAGAGTCAATCATTTTGAAGAACCCTGTATTTCAATAAAAGTATTCTTTCAGAGTTTTCTTAAAAAGTAGAATTATTTTCAGAAATGTTTTTGGAGGATAACGTAGCGTAATGATTTGATACCCCCTTTTTTTTCTGCATCGAATTTTAAAACACGGTCTACAATTTGAAATAATGACTGCAATAAATTTTTGCATCGGACAGCTGTAGTTTATTACATTCTCTTAAACATAAATTAACAAAGCTCATAAATCTAACTACCACTTTCATCCTAGTATAACAACAAGCAGACATTCCAATATATTAGCAACATCAAAGCTCACGCATTTATTTACTTACATAAAAACATAAAATATCCAGTAAAAAGTTCTCCAAAGTATCAAATCTATTATATTTACGTAATGCAATACTGCAATGAGTAGATTCAACAATTTGTGTCGTGTAACTTTGCCTAATTTTATCTTATTATCCGCTTATGTTAAATGTAACAACTACAGTGTATAACTCCAAGGTTTCTCAGGAGAAAAAGTATACAATCTATTCCAGTTTTGCAAACTCTAGCTGGTTAGTGTATTGGGGCAATACGTGTTCGATTCTATAGTTAAGTCTCTGGTGCCTTATGCACTTTTCCCTGTTTACTTAAGCCGAAATGAGTGTACATTAGCAGGAATTCCAACATAAAATGATTCGAAACCTTAAGAAAATATAAAATTTAAAAGAAATGTCTGCAAAGTTTACTCTTGTTTTCTAAGCGAAAGCTTATCTCTATGTACATGCGTTGAAAAGCAGAATTTCCACTTGGATCCAGAAAAGAAAAAAACCAGAAGATTTTAAAGAAGCTTAGTTTCTCAATCATATAAAAGCTATCATCTTGTCGAAAGCAAATTTAGTAAGCGTTAGCTCTTTTCATCTGGGTTTAACTTTAGGAAGTAAATAAAAACAAGTTCTAATATTGAGTCAAACAGAATGCAAACCATTGGGCGTATCAAGAAAAGCCTATTTTTTTAGCTGCACTTCTGCATGAAATGATTTTATATCAACTACTTAACCCAAAGTATAAATTTCCGTAATAAAGCTTTTCCCGTAAGTAAAACAAAGATGTTATTTAGCCATAAAATCTACAGAAAGCGAATTCAAAAAGCAAATTTCCTTTAACAGCTACGTTTTAATTCAAACATGTACATTAAAAAAAAAAACATGAAAACTCTTTTTACTCAAAATAATTATCATTTAGTTGAAAAAAAATATGAGGATAATTGCGTGAGAAAATCTAAGAATTCGTGTTGCAAACTATTTGTACATCTACCTTGCGAAATCATTTTTTATACCGATACGCTTCGCATTTATAACTTCTTTGAAAAGTTGCATGCCATACAATTCAACCACGGCTCATATGAAAGCATTTAATGAAGTCAGCAAATGTTATTCGAGGATGTTATTTGCAGGTTGTACAGATCCATGCTTCATTGCATATTTAAACCTTACTCTGCAAAAATACATACGTGAAAGGTGTAAAATTTCCCTATAGTTCATATCCTAATTTTGAGAGATCGTTTTACGACTTTCACTGTAATTAATATAAATTTGTTTTAAAAAAGGCCATCCGTTCACTTGATTACAAACCGATTACTGTAATATGCAAACTCAGAATTTTTTAGAGTTAAATATAAGAATAAATAATCTCCCTTATGAAATTCACCCTGCTATAAGACATTAATTTTACATATGAATGTTGGTTTAGGCGATATTACTGAAAAATACATGAAATTTTCTCTTCGGAAATTTCATAGGTAAAATTCTAGAAAGTTAAAAATGCTTTAAATTTGCTTTTTGACTTGTAAAAGCGAAACTTTTTCGGCTTAAATTTAGAGCATAATTTCCTTATTAAAAATAGTGAAGAAATATTTATGGGAAGTTTTCACATATATTTCGGGAAAAAATATAATAACATTTGAAAACTTATTTAAATGCACTTAACTACTTTATTTACCATATGCAGCAACTAAACAACAGCGTTTACTACCTATACCGTTTTAGTCAAGCAACCATATAAGAAATTATTCTAATTTGCTTAGGCTTAAAGTATAGAAAATTTTCTATAAAAGTTTGATAAATTTATGCTTAAGTATCCAGATCTTTCAATCTTTATATATGTCTTGAAATTTATTGGTGGTGAAATCTGTACTAGTGAAAATTTCCTCTGTAGAGAAATTAATCATTGATCGATCCAAATTCACTATGTAATAATTATTAATAAGAAAAGATAAAAGCTTTGATTTTAAGTAAAAGTTTAAAGCTAAGTATCAGCAGTGGATGCGTACTAAAATTAGGCAAGAAAGCTACCTTAGGTTTGCATCGACTTCAACAGAGTAACGATATAAAAACGATTCTCTGTCAGCTTTCGAGAATGTAGGCGTCTTAAAACAAATTTTTTACTGAAGAGAATATTACTTCTTTGTAAGTTACTAACACCTCCTTATACGAGGAGGGATTCGTGCCTGAGGTTTATCCTTACTTTACTACTACAAAATCATTCAATCGCATCAATAATTTCTTAAACAATATCGG
>KK115731.1:534804-551447 GCA_000611955.2 Stegodyphus mimosarum
AAGAGTTGGACGAGATGCACAGCAGTGACAGCTCTGTCGTCTAAGCGTTAAAAGGTCCTGTTTTCATACTGCAGTAGGACAATGCCAGAAAATTAACTAGGAAAATTAAGTCAATAGTTCTTGAAAGTTTAGTACTGGTTAAGAAAATTCTCCATTTTCATATTTTATTCAAACGTTATTCGCAAGTTATGCCTTTCGATTGGGACAAATTTTATTAACTGATTTATTGATTTACTCTCGCTTGCATCCTAGCTATCCTGCTCAAATCACATGCAAAAGATTACAGTTCATTACATTGTTAGAAGATAACTACTCGAGTTTGGAAGATTTATTATAAATTTATACGAAATTTCATCACCAGTTTAACAATATTGTCAAATATCTTTCGGAACAAGGCCAAGAATTGAATCCAACACCTTCCATTTGGCTGGCTGGATGTGTTGATGAAAACACCACAAAAGAACATGAAGGGGAAAGCGTTTGATTCATTACAAGTTTGAAACGGAAACGGAAATATATCCTGTAATAATGATTATTTTGCTTGTAAAGCAGCGTGATGCTTAGAAGTCTTTGCATAATTAGTCCAGTTAATCACAATGCATCTTTTGCGAGCCCATTAACCCATTGTTAAAATCCTAAATTACACTAGAATTTAAACTGTTTAGTACCCCAGCAAAATATCTAAAAGATTATACGGAATGTATATTGCCCTTGATGTCACATTTATCTATGCATACTTATCTATGCATAAATTGCTGTGCTTATTTTCAAAAAATACATCTGAAGAATTAACATTTAAAAGCTATTTGGATTCCTAAAATTGTATTTAAACCACAAAATATAAGTAACGCATTTTAGTTATTTAACATTAGGTTACAGGTTTTATTGCATTAAAATCACGATTTTATGATTGGTACGTATCCCTTAACAGCCTACTTATATCGGAAATATTCGATGAGTTACAATAGATCAGTTAATTATGATCCTAAAAGAAGGGTTGCTTCTGTTGGAAGAACAAATTCCCATTTACGCTACATATTGGAAAAGTGTCAAAAATCCTGTGCAACTAACCTGTTCAGTCATCGTGAGGAGAACAGGAAGTGAATTACCAGCGCTTTATACCTTAACCACTCAGGCCCTAGTTATTTTAAAACTTGAAGAAAGAAACGAAAATTCATAGATAGAAATCTTTAAAGTTCATTAAGTTTTCATTAAAAGAGTAAACATTTTATTTCGATAAAATTTTCACTAAATAAATATCTTTATCCGTAAAGTTTCCACTAGACTGTTCACGATTACTTTATGTTGATAAAATTATTACAGATACTTTGAAGCAATTAAAATTTAGGTATACGAATAAGCCTATTTGTGCATCCATAACCCTAAATTAAGCTGGTTTTATTGTCTTGAATGTAACTCTATGTTAATAGAACAACTGGCATTACAACTATATAAACCCGATTAGTTCTCGTCAGTTTTAGAACCATTCATTCATTTTATGTATTTAAAGTGGATTGATATAATATGGTTTGTTTCTAAGGACTATCAGTATTTTTTTACAACATTTCAGTTCTCAATTTCAACTGAATAACTAGACATTCTGTAATAAATGTTAATTAGTTACGACTGAATTGTACCGTACTTTTGTAAAGGGGATACACATATTGCATTAAACTCTTTTCACCTTAGTTAAGCTCATAAAATACTAATCGCAGATAGTACATTAAAATTAGGATAATTCTTGTTTTTAAAAATGTAAAAGAATTGAGATTGAGAAAACATAAGAAGACTAAATTATTTATACCCTACTCGGCAGCGAATTTATAGTTATATTCACATATCTTTGAAAAGTCTATAGTTTATGCTTTTATAGCAAATATGAGTTTTATTCTTTTCTACTTTTAATTCCGTTAAAAGTGCCAGTCAGCTTATCATGACTGTAATATTAAGAAGATTAGGCAAATGCCATTATGCTTTGATGATAAAGACTGTACGCAGGATATAAGGGGGGAATAAAAGATACTTCACTTTCCTGGAGGGGGTAAGGAAAAAAAGAGATCAGTCCTTAGCACAGATTTTGAGTTGGGCATATAAGAAATACATAAAATTTGCCATGACAGCTTCATGTAGCATTTATGAAAGACGAAAATACTCAAAAATTTAAATAGTGACAGAAGTTGAGGAATGCATTGTTTTGTGCCTAAATAAAAATATAGCTTTTCAGACAGTGGAACTGTCCCTTTTTCTGCTAAGAACCTGTTTGTTCATACGTGCGTATACGCTTAGCAAGAAAATTGGGATTTTGTTGCGTAATCTGATTACTTTTTGAAGTTATTTAATAAAAAATGTGAAGTACTATAAAAAAAGGCTTTCGAGTTTTTATAAAACTATTTGAATGTATGCAAAAGAGATTTTTAATGAGGATATATACTGCACTGAATTAAGTATGAAGCAAAAATATGTAAATAACCCTTATAAGTATACGATTAGCAATTGCACCGTGATATATTATATTAAAAACTAAGCATTGGAACTGAATAATATGTGTTATCATAACACTGCGTGACAGTATACATACGTGCACAAACATAGCATGTGAACACGGGGGAACTACATTCATAAATCATGTAACAGAAACAATACCCTCTCTTCCTTCCCAAAAATAAGGGAGGAAAATAAAAGGGCGGCAATGAAATTCTTCTGGAGGGCTAATAAGGCTATAAATTATTCATTTATGAGTGATATATCATTATTCTCTTCGTTGTCATTTCACACATAATGTATGCAAATTATTATTTTATTTTTAATATTTAATTTTAATTATATGTATCTGCGTAGTGAATGAAATGGAAAACAAATGGAAACTCGTGCACGTGAAACATCAGGTCAACGTACACCCATAACTCTTTAATGATAGCTTTACAATAACTACAGTAATTTCAATCTTTTTCCTTACTTCTTGAAGATTGAAACGAATTCTCAGTTCATGACAAATTATATCATATTTTGCCACGTGATTCAGCAAGAATGCTTTAGAAAGTGGACGATAGCCCAAAATTAGGCACAGCGCGAATAATGACTCATGTTTAAGATGAAAAGTAATGACTTTTCAACTTCCAGTTCTATGAAAAGAATCTAACAGCTGCAACGAAAGGATGTGGTATAACAAGTAAAGAAAATAGAAGTATAAATAAACAATAAAAACCTCAAACATTTCACTCAAAAGGTGGAAAAGTACATGATTTTGTTTACGTTTCTTTCTTTTTTAAGTTTACGATAGTAATAATCATTAATTCCTCAAAGAGTTTCCAGATTCTAAAAATAAGGACTTCTCCCCGCTTTGTGAAAAAAAAAGCAATTTCAGTTATATCTTTTGAACATTCTAGCACTTTAAACATAGCAAAGAGAAAAAAAATAACGATTGTAATTATTGTGTAAATTATCGCATGTTCTAAAATTGTAATTCTTATTCGTGCATAGATGACGAGTAGTTGGAAATGATGATAATATACTTTTTGTGGGGAGAGTAAAACAGGATAAAATAATTATTTGCATTAGTAAGCATCATTTCGAAGCAAATAATTACGGCTTTAATTTTTACAGCAGTCGAGGGGCTCTATTCTAGCTATTCAACGGTCCGAAAACGGAAATAAAATTTTCTTTTTCGTTGCGGGTGAAATTTGATAATGCTTCATGGTTATTTACAGTTTCATTCTGCACGTGAGATCAGTTCTCATTTTTTTTTCACTTCATTCCAAAGCGTTGGAGCAATAAGAAGGGAATCTACGTTCGCGGCAGGAAAATGTAATAACACCGCAAGAACGTGAAAAAATCGAAATGCGACAAAAAATGATGCAAAAATCATAAAGAAAATGCGGAGGAGGAAAAAAAAAATAAAAACGATGAAGCAGTTTTGGGGCAAGCGAAAGAAAGACAAAGTGCCAATAACTATTTTTGTCATTCCTTTTCACGTGTGTGTGTCGCTAAGCACGTTTTACCGAAACAGTCAATGATGCAAAATGGAAGTCTAAGATCGAGTAATATTATCGAAAGTGACAAGCCTTCACAAAAATCTTGGGAGCTCGTTTTCGAAATAATAAGAAAAGCAGAATGAAATGCATTAGCGGCTGTGCTTGAGTATATGCCATTTTGTTGATGGAAGAGGGAAGGAAAGATTTAATAGGAACACGGATCAGCAATAACAATCGATTATGTGTCCAGTTTGCCAGACACGCTGCGCCCATAAAAAAAGGAGCATAAGCATAGGGAAAATAAAATTAAAAATCGCATTTTTAAGCGACACCAAATTCTTTCTTCGTCGTCTTCTGTGCATTGGAGGGGTTCGCATGAAAACGAAATAAAAAATGGTCTGTTGAAAAAAATTAAAAAGTGCTTCCTCTCCAGCAGCCAGAGGTCAAAGAAGGCTTCTCGGTTTAGGTGTCAGGTGAAAATGGACTCATCTGTTGTTTCGAACTATTTAAGTTCATAAAAGAAAATTAAAGCGACGGATCAGATTTTCTTGCGAATAGTTTTAGTTACACGAATAAGTATAGATATTTGTCATTTTTTCTAACTCATTCTAAGGGCAAATTACGTAGAAATAAATTTTGACATGCATGTAAAAAATATAATAATTCTAAGCGAGTGTCCTGGACAAATGAACTATTTGTATCATACAATTTCGAATATTTGTTAATAGTTAATTATAAATAAATAGTGTGGGAGCCTTAAAAGTCATTTTCTACTTACTGTACTGAACTATGCAATCTTAAAAAATTCATACTGAAACAGAATGGGCACGGGGAGGGGGAAGAGAAATAAAGAGGAAAGTCTTGTAATACGTATGATTTTAAATCTTCACTGACATAATAGGAGTCATATGCAAAGAAATACAATAAACAGAAGAGATTGAAACTGAGCTAAATTTCAATCACTTACGCTTGTATTGCTTTTAAGGCATTAAACATAGGAAGAAACAGTTTGGAAAATGCATTTAAGAGGTAATATGTACCTAAAAGTAGAGAAATATTCCTCCAAACACAAACTTTAATGGGTGTTTTTCGAATCTGTAACCCCTCGAAATATTACATTTTAATAACAGACAAGCACCGGTCTCATAGTCTCATTGATGCCAAGATATATGTGCAGATAAACCTATTTCATTAATTATACCTATACATGTTGCATATACTCATTATATATATGCATGATACTATCTATCGTATATTTGTTACAAGCACCTACACAAAGACCAGCTTCAAAACCAATCATTCTTTAAAAAATTCATAGTATTTAATAAACAATAATTTTCAAAGTTATATGAGTTTTAGTTTTAATATGAGGATTAAATTTCATATGAGAGGCCTGTGATCTTTTCTCCAATATCAAAAATAAATCTATCAGCCGTATGTTTAGATTACCTTTATTGTCGAAATTAGTATTTGACCGATGACGCTCAAGGTCAGATTATTTGAATCTCGAAGTTAAGCAGAAATTACTCGCAGCTTATTTCTAGTTCCAGGTTCCTCAGTTAGCGAAAGCAGTTGAAAGACCAGATCCTTGCAACAAAATCTTGAAATCATTATTTATCACTATGGAAGTATTACGTCTACATTATGCTGAGAGTTTTATTTCAATTAGTTCGGTTTATAACTCTTTTCCCCATCATTTTATTAATGTGGATACCGTCTAAGTTTCCATTTAGAAAACGCAAGCTGATTTGCGACAATCGTGAATAACTTTTCGAGTTTTAATCTTAAGTGCGTATTTTACCTTGGAGTTTTCCTGGATTATTGCACTTCCTGTTATTAACAGCGGGACCTTTTGACTTCCGCTCCATCAATTTTCTTCCATAAAAAAAAAAAAAAAATTCGGCTTTAAGAAACCATGTTTACTTTTCTCTAGTTTCCTTATTGATTTTTAGACGATGTATGGTTCCAGATGACCTTCTGCAGTTATCTTGCAGTTTGCACATATATCTTAACGATTTATAAACATGTTGGATTCTGCTAGTGCTTGTTCAGTTTCCCGTTAATTGATAATGAGTATTTCCTAAAAACCAGAAGGTAATATTCGTTCAGTGATATTTCAGAAGTGTACATAGCCTAACTCATATCAGACTAATTAATCTTTTTTTGAATACTTCACAAGCGATTATAATATAAAAGAATAATTTTAATCTAAAAGGAACAAAGAAGATATTTAATTCTTTTTAAACTATTTCAGAGTTAACCAAATGTAGGAATATTTTAAGTGATTAAAATATTTCTGGGATGTTTGAAACGTTTTTGTTTTAATTAGGACATTATGTATAATAAACGAGCAGCGAGAATATTAGCAATTATTTCAAGAAGAATTATTTTTCTTGGAAAACTGTACCTCAAATTATTTAGGATACTACGTATAAGATACATACTATAGCAATCTCGCATAAGTTTAAATTGTGTGACATATAAAATTTCGTCGATGAAAGTAATGGGAACTTCAATTTTTTTTTCTTTCAATCCTAACTTTATTATAAAACATTGCAGTAGTACTCGAGACAATAGTGAATTGATACAAGCCGGGACTGAAGCGAGGAGATGATGATCAATGAAGTTAGAGGGGTGGGGTTGGCACCAATAGAGGTCGAAGCGGCGTCCGAAAATGGGCCCATTGACGGCAAGCTAGAGAGGCGGCAGCTCACGCATTGTTGCATCCGTTCTCATCGGAGGGAGGCAAGCAACAATGGGTTATCATTGCACGTGCCAGATAAAATGACTCTGGCGCTGTCACTTTCCTAATGCAGCAAACACCGGTTTGCACTCATCTTTTTATAGGTGGTCGCCTCAATTTTTAAGTAGCTTGCCAATACGCAATCATGTGAGGTATACATTTTTCACGTGCAAAATAGCGGCTGGGAGATAAAGAAAGAAAAGAAGAACAAAAAACGAAACAAAAAACCCTGCAAAAGAAGAAACTGCATTTCCCGCGATCATGAAGCTTTGATATGGTCTTTTTTTTTTTTCCTATTTAACTATTTAAAATTAATTTAAGAATTTATTAGATTTCTCTTTATTTCTTTACATTTTTCTTAACAGTCGCTTTTAGGTCAGTTTTCTTCCTGCCTTTCAGCAGATTAAAAAGTTTTCTCTTTAACGTATTATTGCCAAGAGTTACTTTCCGACCTGGGAAGTTTATTTTTTCACTCTTGCAACTGAACGATGACGTAGATATTTGACGCTAATGCGCCCCCGCGCTTGTTCATCCATTTTCAATTTGAAAGTAATCTCACGTCGTATGCTGACATTCTCAAGCTAGCCTCGAAACTGCTTCGAAACAAACATGATTGAAGCCATTTTTTCGAGCGCTATTTTCGCGAAAGGTTCCATAAAGTGAGTACATTTTATGTTCCATGCGCTCCACGTTTAGAGGGAGTTGTATATTTTCCTACTTAAATAGGAAGCCTATTTTTCTTTTTCCTTCTTTAAATGTTTTCAAATAAAACGAACGAAACTTAAAAGGCGAAATAAGAATTTTGGGGAAAACTTGTTTTCGCATACTTCCGCCAGATTACTTATTAAATCCGAACGAACATTACCAATATGATAAGGATTAGCTTTCCTGCATATGAGATCAGGCCAAATCAACATAATTTTTATTCTAAATAAACCCTATAATTTTCTTTCTTTTACAGAATGATATTAAAGTACAGAAATTTACAAACTGCTGAGTGATTTTTGTTTATTCAAACTGTGAATAACATATAGAAGATAATGATAAGGTGCAGAACTACCAAAATTAACAGAAGCAAAGGAAGAAAGATCTTAATCTTCTTAAGCACTGTTCCACTTAAAACTGAGATGCATACAAATAATAATAATAATAATCTGCGTTTTAATTTATTCTCTATAATTTTGATAGTTTTGAATTCAAAGGGAGTATAAGAAAAACAACGTCAATTAACACTTCCTCATCTTCATTATAGAAGACGTCGCTGTTAGCTACTTGTAAGCTCTCGAAACTTAGTTGATCGCTCTTTCTATTTTTGGTACTTGTTTTTCATTTCGTTGCAGCTGATGAAGACGATGGTGTTAAGTCGCAGAAAGCGCTTCAGCTGAAATGAAATATAGGTCGGGTTGTACAGGCATTAGGTTATTTGGAAGCAGGAGACATGAAAAATGTGCAGTGCCTTTGCCAGGACTTGAACCTATACTTCTTGAATACGCGCCGTGCTACCGTTACACCACGAAGGCCTGCTGAAGGGAGGGAGAAAATGCCTTATGTAGTCTCCCTTTTACAGGGTGACTGGGGATTAGGGACCCAATCGCCAAATCCTGGTGGTGAAGAATCATCATCCACCACCTTTTTTTTTTTAGTTCGGGCGCCACTGTAGACACATTAGGTTATTTGGAAGCAGGAGACATGAAAAATGTGCAATGCCCTCGCCGGGACTCGAACTTGGACCTCTGGAATACGCGCCGAGTGTGCTACTGTTACACCACGCAGACGTGCTGGAAGGAGGGAGAAAATACCTTATAAGGTATAACTATTTCTCTAGCATTCTCTTTCTTCCATGTACTGAAATCTAATTTGCATTTTTGAATGTTTGCAGAAAAAAATGGTCTTTCCACTTCCTGCATATTTTTTTAGGGTACACACGTATATGTTATTAAGCAAGCTACTGACTACACAGAATTTTCTGTTTTAACTTTAAAAATACTTATAATTTGCAAAATAAACTTATTAAAAAATAATCGGACTTTAAAAATTTTAATATTGCTATGATAACATTAATCGGGTGCTAAAGCCTTATAAGGTTGAAATATATGCGTTTAATGTGTTTATCAGTGATATAAATATGAAGTAATATTATTAGAAACTTAGCAAATTGCAAAAATCATGACTTTATACTCAGTTATATAATACAATACCCACAGCTTTGAAAAACTGTTTAAAAAATTCTATTCTATTACTATTACAATAAGAATAAAATTTCAATGAAAGGTACAATTAACGTATTCATAAAAACTTCAAAAATTTGGAATGTAATTCAATTGTCTTCAATTAATAAATAAATAAAAATAATTGATTGCTAACGTCAGAGTATCAGTTTCACAAAAATTGCCCCCTCATAAAACTATACCGTATGTTTCAGCTTGGAAAAAAAAAGATGAACATTTTCGGAAAGCTGAACACATGCAAAATATGCGTATAAGACATTAATTTCTGATAAAAGATTTAATTGAGATTCTTGAAGCGTTTTGCAAACAAACCGATATTTGGATTAATTAGAAATTATCCGAAGTTTTTTCAAATCGGAAACAACTTCAGAATTAAGCTGAAACGATTTATATTTAGACAGTCCACTCAAAAAGAAGAAATTATTTCTAGCTTAGATTAGAAAACGTAAAGGCTCTGAACTGTCTGCGATTGAAGAAAAAATAAAAAGAGCGTTTAATAAACAGTTAAACCATTTTTCAGACTGTTCATTTGAAATCCAGTATTTCGGGTTCGAGTCTCGATCGAAATAAAATGGTCACAATTGGAAAACTAATATTATGCCTGTAGCTAATGTACAGATAAGAAAGTAGTTCAAAGAAAAGACGATTTAGTATTAAAGCAGGCAGATAAGCGGATATCAAAAAGTAAAAATATAATAACCATATATAGTAAAAACATCACTAATGGCATAATATATTCATCGAGTTACTACTAAACTATAATTTATTTACACACATTAAAAATGATAAAAGTAGATAAGAAGAAGAAATTTTACATTTCAATATCTACATTCGTCGTAATAACTACAGATAAAATCATAAAAAAAATAAAATTTTGTTACGACCAAAATAAAAAAATACACATAATTTACAATATATTAATGCTGGTTCTATTAGAAAAAATTGGAAACATTGCATTTTACATTCCAAAATTGTATTTTACAATGCAAAAATTGCATTTTACAACAACATAGTATATACCTACACGGAAAACCTTTTTTAAAATTAGAGCAAATTTGCAAGTATCATATTAGGGCGAAAAATTCCTAAACTGCATATTTAGAAGGGATGTTTTAGTATAGGACTTTATTAGAGATAATAGCTCGTGTTTCAGTTTAACGTATTGTTAAAAAAATGCTTCGTTTTCCCACCTTTCTATTCTTTTAATCGCGTACGCATATATACGTATATAAACACCAAATGAAAAATTCTGGAAGCTAAAACCTATTTTAAGCGCACTAACAGCTGCTATTTTTTCAAAGGAAAGGAGGCTGCTACTGATTTTAATGGTATAAAAATTGATGACAGCGAATTGATATGTGATGTTACTAGGTTAAGGATAATATAACACAGACACTAAGCATGAAAAATTTGCTTGTTTTATCTGACCCTTGAACCAAGTATGCTTGAATTCTTCATTCATTCTTCTTTGCAAATATACAGTTAAAAATATTTGTAGACGAATCGGGTAGCCTAGAAATACCGAAAATGTTCGTATCATGAACTTAGAAATTACAAAGCACATTCAATAGCCTATTTTATCATTTACTCGTATATAATATACACAAAAAGCTAACGCATAAACTGATAGGAAAACAAGATATCTTGCAAACAAAAGACTTGAGTTGTGATACACATAGCTAAATGTTCTTTTGTTTCCTAAGAGTTTTCTTAAGAACAATTTCTTTCTAGTTTCCATTTTTGAAAGATTGCAATATATAATATATTTAGCATGCACAATATATATTGCTTGAATCTTTACATAATCCACGTGTCTTCGATCAATAATATTCCATTAAATTTTAAGCTTTCGGGTTGTCAAATGTTTTAGGCAGTTGTTTAAAGAATGCATGTTGGCGCCTCTAAACATGAGTTGCCCCAGAGTCAGCCACATATATTATAGAGTTTGATGATACTAAATACACAAATTGATAGATTTGGTACACTTATACGTATATATACACACCGTGTTTACAAAAGTCCTTACCCAGTTACTCAGTCTTTACTTTTGCAATCGTTGGTAGTACACATTTTTTCCAATTACAAAAATTTTTTAAATGAATCATGTTTTGGCAGTTTAATAATAATAGTAATATTAATAATAATAAATACAATTTTATAAAAATTCCAAATCTAAGCTCTATTATTTAGTCTATTAAAAATTACTCCACTTAAAAAATCTAAAATTTTTATTAACATTCTGCATTTTACTTTAATATATATATATATATATATATATATATGCAATAACTCAGATGTTCATCATGAAGTGGCGATGCATGTAAGCTATAACAGCATTTCGTGGCACATATTTACATTGTACTTCTCGAAAAACACACACATAGCTAAGCTGGCAAAAGCCATTAACTCGTTCTTTTCAAATTTAACATTTTTATGACGCATTTGTAGCTAAGAAACTAGCAGAAAAGATAGGCGGAGAACGAATGCGCTGATACTACTTCGAAAGGCCTGCGTAAGACTTACTCAGTTTTGGTTTAACTTCATTCTGATCAGTTAATTTAAGTTTCAGTCCCTAAAATTCTAAAATTATTATTGGCTGAGGCGTTCCGCAGTAAGCGTTCTGAAGTATCTGCGTCATTAGCATAACGTAAGTAGCATGTGACACGGAATTTGGAAATGACGCAGTTTAAAGAGATTTATTATAAGCAGTTACTATCTTTAGGACAGAAAAGGAAAATAAATAAGCTAAAAAGGAGCATGAAGGGATTGTTGCAAATTAAAGTTAGTATTATATCATATCTATTTGTTTAAACTTACATATTATATATCTATGTTATTTATTCATCTATATATGCAAATTAAATATTATAGTGAGAGTACTATGCTAAAATTTAATAGTCGAAGGTTGTTAGGACGATAGTTCACCATGTGACAATTATGGCAACTTGTACCGATACGCAAAGCAGGTAAAAAAAAAAAAAAAGTTTGTGACAAATGTTTGGACTGCTGCCGAAATGACGAGTAATCAGTTTTTCTTGATAAATTTAAACATTATTTTTATTGCTTCGATGAAAAGAATAAAATAATACTGCAGTAGCTATCATCACACAGAGTATTAATGAAAATAGGCGGAACATGTATGACAATAAAAAACGCTCTTTTTCCCTTCCCTTTTATTTTTAAAAACGCATAATGGCACTTCCAGGAACTTTCTGTTTTAGGATGTCCTATCACGGCCTTGCGAGCATAAATCTGGCGTTAAACTAAACCATTTTCCAGGGAGGCATCCATGTCGCTACAAAAGGATATGAATACGGAAGTCATATTGTTGAACCGCCGTGCAGAGCCACCTGACTATGAAACGAGTCGTAAGCGGGTTTGACGCCTCTCCTGAATACAATGTTTAAACACGAGTTCTCCTCCCTCCATGCCTTTCTTTGTTCCTTCCTGTAATATACGTCTTTACAAAGGCTATGACTCCTACTTGAATAACGCTTTTATGTTTACTTCCAACAATATTCGTTGGTCCACATCAACTCAACTTTTTATGCCATTCATAGTTCTTTTTTCTTTTTCTTTTTTTTCTTCCCCGAAGCCAGTTCTATTCGTTGCCTAATGATAGTACAGTCGTCTGCGGGCAATACTAACGCACCAATAAGTCAGTATATCAAAGACGTTGGTATCCGCTTTTTACTTATTTTGTACATTTTGTGAATAAAAAAGGTAAAGTAAAACTTCCCTAAGACGGTTCTAGAAAGCTTTGGTCTATGGTAGAAAGGCCGCCTTGGTGAACTTAACTATCAGGGATTTTTAGTACCTTTATTTAATTATCCTCTTTCACAGGTGATAGTCATGAGGGGTTTCACTATAAATTGGACCTATACAATAGAATATTTCAAACGTTTTCGAAGCTTCAAATTATTTGAGGAACAGTAGATTGAGTTTCCACTCTTTTCTTGTTTCAGGTGTCACGCATGAAGCTATTGTCTTTAGAAACCTCATAATGAATTGTCTTAAAAATGTCTAAGAATACATTACCTACATATGCAATGAGTAGTATAAATGACATATTCTCATTAAGGAGGGAATTAGTATAAAGTTTCCTCTTATTTTCTTAATGATGACATAATAGGCTTACCAAATTTTTCGTTTTTTAAACTTCAAGCAAACATTTACTTTTTGCTTAGGAAAAATCACTCGATGTAAATAGTTAGCGAATAACAGATGTGCACTGATAAAAACAGCGAGCTGGAGATATCATTATTGAAAGGTTTAATGACCTAATTCCGTCTTGTTTTGTTTTTTTCAAAGATTTTCGCTGAAGATTATGATTTATTATTATTGTGATCAATATTAACATGATTACGGGAATTATTATTATTGAGGGACGTCGTAATGTACTCTATATTCAAGGATATTCTCTGTTAAAATTATGATGGAGTTTAAGCAGATTACTGATGTATGCTTTGCTAAGTTAAATATTTCAATACAGGACACAAAGCAAAATAATAATTAGTTCTAATAATGGTTTCTTTAACATTTAGTTCATTTGACGTATACTTACAATTTAATTCAACCCTTAGCAAAACCCAGCCATCAGATGTTTAGACCTTTGGAATTTTAATCTTGTCTTAGTTTATGCTTTAAATCCATTACATACATTGTTTTGTTGAGAATATTGGACTTTCAATAGCAAGAAATGAGAAAAATCTGTCGTGCCCCCGCCAAGACTCGAACCAAAAAAATTTTCATTTGCTTACTGGATGTGCTTATCACTTACACCATAAGAGTATGCAATAATTTTTACAGTGTTAGACATGAAAGTTTGTGATGGTTTATAAACTCAAGTACTCATGTTATGAATAACTATGACTGGATATTAAGTAATTATCAGTTTTCGAAACACATTTTGAGCTCGCTACCAAAGTTTAAGACGAAGTTTATTTAATACCTAAAATACGGTAGTAAATTACCAGTAACGTTCATAATTAGATTTTGCTTGAACGTAGAGTTCTGATGCATCGCTTGAATCAATATAATTGTTGAATTTTATTTGTAAGATTTTAAAGTTCCGTGATCTTATGATAAGAGAGATGCAATAAAATCCCCTAATTAGTAAATATTTACCCTAATGAAAGAGGGAAATTTTTTAAATTTGCTTAATAATAATTTTCTTCCTTTCTCATAAAAAGCGACTCAGGTAAAATATTATACTAAGTCATTCTAAATCATTTATTAAACAATTAAGTTTCTGTTGATTTTCATAGATTTGTCTCATTTTAATTTAATAATTTTTATGAAACATATCTGGAACTTCAATATAAACAACAGTAAATATTTTCATAGTTTACTATTTTTTCGGAAATGCACTTAATTTTGAAGTTTTCGTATAGTGGGTAATTCTCTGTAAAAAAGCGCTCTTTGTAAGGAAAAGAAAGAAACTGAATTAAAAATACATTCGATTAAATCTTACCTATTACTGTACTGATACTGTACGATAACCGCAACCAGAGTAATTCGCAGAATCTTTGAATTTTTAAGATTTATTTTTATTACAAACTGGACCGTTACACTGTGTTTTATTTTATCTGCTTTCACTTCTAATGAAAATAGACACCGTCTTTCGCAACATAAACACATATGCATAGTATTTAAAAAGTTAAACTGGAATTAAACTAATAAAACTTAAGGTAAAGAAGTTTAAATTTTATGCTGCATAAGAGAATTCATTTTTAAGCTCATATATTTTTCCTATATGAATCGGAAAAGGACACTTCCAGTACCAAACCATAACAAAGAGAACATCATATCAAAATAATAGACTTTTTTTGGTCAATAATTGAAAGGCTGTGTTAGTAAAACGAGTACTCGAATTCCGAATGACAACGTCTAGGTAGCCTACCTATCGGGTTCATAAATAAATGACAAATATAATGTCGAACGAAATAATGAATGCTGGAAAAGAACCAAAAAAGTCAGAAAATTATTTCAACATCCTGAATAGATTCAAAGAATATAGCAGACAATCTATTGTTCCTTTATTTAAAAACAGGAAAAAATTGCTCATACGTTCCGTGTATAACAAAACTTTAAGTTTGTTTAGTTTCTATTTCGAAAACATATTGCTCTGTGAATTTTCAAAAAGGCTCCATTTTCGGCGGATTAACATTCTCCTATTTTGGCAATAGCTTTGGCTACACTAAAACAATTTTACGTATCAAAATTTACATTGATATTTAAAACTTTCATTGATTTGTCAAGTTTTCTGCATTGTTTCAAGAATTCTACCTAGCAGTTTGTTTCTAACTTGTAAATCATAAAAAGAGAATCACAATTACAGTATTTTGCATTTTGAAGAGTTGTTAAGGTTTCACTTAAAATTTACACTTTGGCTTGAATTTCCATGTCTCGTACGAGATTTGTACAGAAGCGCATAAAAAGATTCACATATATAAATTTACGAAAGCGAGAAAATAACAGTAATAACAAAAAGTAGCTGGACACTAGAACAAAACTGACGCTTCTCTTCCCGTCACCAAAAGGATAAAAGAAAATAAGAACGAAATGCATGAATGAAAGCCAGCAGTAAATTAGCGTCAAAATCAGATAAGGGAAAAAAAACATAGAGAGAATTAAAAAATATTCTTTTAGTCTAATAGCAAGAAAACAATAGGAGGCCAGTTTACTGTGGCTACGCTTGAGCTGCTAGAGGTAACGAAAATAAAACAAAACAAGGTAATATATATCTATTATCACGTTATGTATCAAAAGAATTAAAATGGATTAAACAAGAAATACAGATAATTTGAATCAGAAATGTTCAAGCGTTTTTCTCAAGCTTTTTAGAAGAATTGGAAGAAAGTTAAAGCAAAATTGGAAGAAAGTTAAAGCAATGGCCAGTATTGCAGTAAAAACAAGAAGCCAAACAACTAAAAAAACACTGACATATTTATAAAAGACAAACAAAAAAGCAAATTAATAGTCGTGACATATAAAGAAACGTGTAAAGCATGCGAAAGCTATCGAAATTTCGAAAACGAAAAACAATAGATGAATAAAACTGTCTGCTGATGTAGCTCGATTGCATTGATATGGGCTACTAGTGCTATTAGGTTTGATTTACTTTAATTATGGCAAGGCATTCGAAAGCTATCTGTTTGAGAGGAGGGATACCTTCGTGGAGGACTTTCTGCAGGAAAACTGACTCGTATACACGTTACACATGGGAAAAAGCGCGAAAACGCCGTGCAGTAGGCCCATTCGCCGAAATTCAAACCCCGGACAGAACTACCAGTATT
This sequence comes from Stegodyphus mimosarum, assembly GCA_000611955.2. Classification (NCBI taxonomy): domain Eukaryota; kingdom Metazoa; phylum Arthropoda; class Arachnida; order Araneae; family Eresidae; genus Stegodyphus; species Stegodyphus mimosarum. Next base: position 551,045 of record KK115731.1, read on the forward strand.
CAGCGACTTTACCGCTCGGCCGCTGGTGAGCTTATTAATTTTCTTAATAATAACAGTAGTTATATGATATATATTTCTTGGAATGAAGGAGAAAGTGTACCAAAAATATGTTTAGTGAAAGTTGAACAATATTAAACAATATTATGCACTAAATGTGTAATGAAAGTTAAATAAAATTAAAACATTAATCAGACATGCTATTACTTACTACGATGTGTAAATTTAGGTTTATTAAAGATCAATAGAAAGTTAGAAAATAGTTAGAAATACGGAAAAATATGAAGCAGTTGGATTACTATGAAATAAGAATAATAATACAAGAAAAGCAGTATACATTAAAACAGCGTAAGTACACAAGTACACTCTTAGACAAAAAAAAAAAAAAAAAAAAAAAAAAAAACAC
>KK115731.1:559362-577619 GCA_000611955.2 Stegodyphus mimosarum
AGCAATAATTTTGAAAATTTATTATATATTTTATTTTACTTTAAAATCTTTTATTTACTCTCTTTGCTTGACATATATATTTTGCTTAAAAATCGTCATGACACACTTTTTGTCATGGGAAAAAAAGAGGGATAATAATAATAATAATAATAATAATAATAATAATAATAATAATAATAATAATAATAATAAAAGTCAGTGTTATTTAATCACGCAGCATCTTCAACATATCTTTCAAAGTGTAAGTCCTCCATCCGCCGGTTAGGTAAGATCGTTGAACACTGGCAGTTTGACCCGGGTTAATATCTTGGGAAATGACTTGTTGCAAGAGCGGGCAGACAGCCTCGCATGCCTTACCATATTCAATTAACTAAACCCCACTTTTAAAGTGTAATAGTATTTTTCATTGAAACAGTGTCAGTCAGTGAACTCTTTGTATTTTGATGTTTCTCAATGGAATAAAATTGTTAATGAAATATATGTCGTTTGGACAGTAACTGCACGTGCAGTAGTTTCATGGTATTAAATATTTATATCTATCTCTCTACCATGTAGCAGTTACCTATATTTCTCAAATGGCTTCGTATAAAACTGAAGGAAAAAATCAAAATTATATTTGAGATGACAACAAACCCTTCTGTTTTTTTAGCTATACTTTAATACTTTCAGGCCGATTATATTTCCTTTTATGATTACATGCATTTCATTCCTTTATTTCGTTGTAATTATCATCTATTTATATTATAGACAATTAGCATTCGAAAAAAGGATTTGGATTCTGTTTCAGTGAAAAAATGTATATGATTCCAGTCTTCTGTGATTAAATAGTTCAAAACTCAAAAATCTAATAAACATTTTAGCACATTAAAGCACATTTAAGAGAAATGAAGCAACTCGGATACTTTTATAAAGGCAAGGAAAATATTTAAGAACATCGTTTTTAAATTCTTTGTTGTGCTTCTTACAAGACTTCTACGAGATAAAATGAAAAATTCTGATAAATGTTAACAATACCGAAATGGATCCATAGTTATTTCCCATGCCCCTTTCTAGGAAATGAATTAAAATAAATTTTTACTTTTCTCGCATTGTTCTTAAAAATATGAATACTGCTTAATTACCTTATTGCATTTTAAATAAAAGCTTATATGACTAGAAGAGACTCATTAAATAAAGCGAAAATAAAAAATTCATAGAAAATTGTTGATGTAATAAATGAAAGCTGAATGCGTTTCGGCGAAGCTGATTGTACTGTTTTCGTTTTGGCAGCCAGCAAGAGAAAGAACATTGGTTTCGGGGGGGGGGGAAACGACTGTGAGCTCTGTCGAAACACATTTATTTTAAACTTTCACTTATTAAGTTAACATTTAGCACAGAACTATTTTCGTTATTAAAAGCATATATGCCTTCTATATTTTACAAAAAATATCTTAGTGCAAAATAAAAATTATACACAGATTACACAGCATATTTTTCGATTGCTCGAGTAAGATAAAAAGAAATATTTTTTAAAACAAAAACATGTATTTAAGCATGAGAATTAAGAAAAGAAAAGTAATACCCGTTAAAGTTTTTAATATTTTTTATACTTCCTGTTCCGAAGAACGGTTAATGAATAGGGGGATACTGCTTGTTCAGATGGTCTCTGTATGCCTTATTTTTACCAGTCTATGCTTTCTAAGACTTAATTGTTATCAGGATATACATTATTCTGAAACATAATAATGTACAATATTTGTTATTATTTGTTCCTAATTTAGTTTGATGCATTTGTATAGTGCTGTGTATACGTTTTATTTATTCATATATGTATTCTTACATGACAATTTTATGTCAAATTTATTGTATATTGTCACTTAAGTGAATCTGTGGCAACTTACTACATTTTAAAATTTTATTTCATATATTATGCTGTAAACGTTTTAATTCACACTTGATTGACTTTTGAATTATAAGACCAGTTCAAGCAGAACCAGCTATATGGGTAGAAATCTTCTTAGAAAGCGACAAAATTTGTCGTCAAGTTGGAGATATTTTGCGATTCCTAGACAACTTGCAGACATGATGGTAGTTTCCGGAGAAAGCATTTTCGAAGTCTTAGGAAAGATTTTGCTCCAAGCTTCCAGAAGTGCTTACCCTTCTTTTAAACCAACCCTATAAAAAAGAGATTGTGAGCGGCCTTCATTCAGTCGAGGAGTTCAGTAGTAAGAGTTAGGTCGAGACTCTTAGTTTGTTTAAATTCTTGAACTTCATATCCGTAAATTACTGTTTTGGATTTTGCTATGTGAGCACTTTTGCTGATATGCGATATTCCTAGGCCGCTGAAGAAAATTTCGCTTCTAAGTTTATAGCTTCGGATTATTTATAGTTGTTTATGTTTCTGTATGAGCTGTCATTTATCTCAATCAAGATTCAAATCTTCCTCTTCATCTAGTCTATCTATTTAAGAAAATTCTTGCGAATTCGCAGCACGCAATAATGCATTCGCAGATATAATATAATGCAATGTTATACGTCGCGTCCACCAGCGGTCAAGCGATAAAATCGCTGAACACTGATAGCTTCGGCCTGGTTCGATTCCAGGCGAACGGACTGGTTGCGTGGGCGTTTCCATGTATAACGTATACGAGCCAATATCCCTTAGAAAGTCTTTAACAAAGGCATCCCTCTCCTTAGATAGCCCTAGTGTGCTTTGCCATGGTCAGCTAAACCGAATCTCTTATAAATCGCTTAACATTCGAAAAAGAAAAAGATTACTGAATAATTGTAGGGCTAAAGAGTATCAAACACTGAAGTTTGACATCAAACTTCAAAACTTTAACCTCATAAATTTATCGAAATGTTTTCACGTGAAGTTTCACTAGCTTCATGACTTAACTGAGCCCCCCAAAACAGGAAACAGAAGATTTCTTGGCTTAAGCACAATGACCTCAAAACTTGATTTTTGTCGATGATTAAATTTAAGGGTAATTTATCAAGATTCTGTAAGCATTATCCTTCCCAAATACAAATTTCAGAGGGATGTTTAAAGCATTTTTCAATGATTTTACGATTAAAAAATATTTTGATTTTTATCTAGCTAGACGGCTTATCCAAATACAGTTCTTAAGTTGAAATTCTGCTTTAAAGTCAAAGAAAAAGTATTTTATTGAATTACATCAACACTGGGATAAGAATACAGTTAGATGAACGTTTCATGTGATAAGACCCACTTTACACATATCATGAAGAAAAAGAATAAAATATACTTATTTTGATATTACATATGAATCATTTTAAAATGATATAACAATACTATATTTCTTACATTCTAAGATGCACCTCTTACTTTGAGTGCAATCAGTCGAAGAAAAGATTTCATTTACTATAAATTGAAATAAATAAAATAAAATGCCAAAATACATTTAGCAAATATTTTTATTAATCTACTTTGCTTTATTAGCAGCAATGCTTATTTGAATTTAAATTAGTGTTTTTCAAAAATGCGTTGCTTCAGAACAGTTAATATTTCGGAAAAATTTGCATTCTAAGAGGCCACAGATTTTAAGGTGCATATGGTTCTTAGCGCCGCTTACTCATGAAAAATGTGTTTTAGAATCGGAGAAATACGGTAATAAAATTATTAAAATATTAATTTTTAAGTATTGCAACGAGCCAATTTTTACAAACCTACAATTCAAATACAAGCATTAAGTTTCGCATATTTAAAAATCTATATTCGCTTATATTTATAATAATAAAATCGGATATCGCAGTCCTATTAAATTATTCTTTTCCATTTAAAAACCATTTTAATTTTTTTTCTAACAACTTATTAACCCCCGATCTTCACTACAATGCAAAGCCTGGTTAAAAAAATTTCGGTAAAATGTAATCTGTAATTTGTATGATGAAAATTATTTTATTTCTTTTAAAGAAAACAAACGTTACATTACATATCTATTCGCTTAAGAACTTCAAGAATCGATTGCAGAATAAAAATAGGTCAATATTCATATAAACTGAAAACAAGTACGATGACAGGTAGCTTCTTGAAACTGCAGTGATTTTTAAAAGTTTTTTACTCATTTGAACTCATCCTTAGTCTGAATGACGACACAATCGGAAGGTAGGTTGTATTTTTAGATACATATTTTTCCCCCGCATCTCACTTGACTGATGTGCATTCCGACTTATTTTTAGAAATGTAGTTGAGGTTCATCCTTCTTTTTACTTTAACTCTCTTTTTGCACGGCACTATTTCTTCTACTTAGTTCTACAATGGTTGCAACCACAAGGGCGATGACATTGCACTTCGTTTGCCGTTCAAGAAAAATAAGATACAGCACATAGTTATCAAAGTTTAATAAACCTGTAACAAGGTGTTGGAATAAACATTACAGTAAAACGTAGTTTTGTTTTAAATTATATCCACGAATTGCTCGTAATTATGCAGAATAAATTGTTTTGTTCAGACGTCTGTATTTCAACTAATTATGCCCAAATAACAATTACATAATAGAAAATGAAATTTTAGTGAAATAAATTCTAGTGGCTTTATTAAGCTACGTAAAGTTATAACAAGCACGCAGTAGTTATGTTAAGGTACATTAAGTGGTGTTTAAGATTTGAAATGTGTGTTGAAATGTTATCAGTTTATAAGTCATACTCAGGAAGTCAGAAGTCTAAATGAGTCCAGAATTTAAAAATAAGGATACGAAGTATCATTTGTGAGAAAAATCTAAAATACAGTACATAAAAAAGAAACTATACGTAAAAAGAAGATATAGCTCCGGGTACAAGAATGCGAGGTGACTTTTCGCTCTAATAAAAAATAATATTTTGAGTATAATAATTATGTAATCTAGCAGCAGTGATTGCCTGAATCCACAACAATGTGAGTATCAGCCTGAAGATGTCACAATCACTGATAAACAAGAAAAGCCTATCTTAAGCTATCAATAAAACTGCAATGGTTCCAGATGTTTAAATTGATGCGTTAATAAACACCGAAAGCTAAGCTGCTTTTGCTCCAGATAACGTTTACGAAAAACGAGAATCACATAAAGGTTTTCCTGAAAAGCTACATATTTTGGATTTGGTAATAATAAGAGTCTTTTAAAATCGTACGAAAACGTTCTGATGAATTCATAGTAATTTGCGTAGTTGAAAGTAATATTAAGTCTCTAGAACAGTAACTAGAAATTCTAAGCAAGATTTCTTTGTTAAGCAAGAAAATCTCTAGAAAGAGCTGTTATTATAGAATATGAAACGGAGCATGGTACTTTTGAGTGAGCATGATTTAAAACTATGAAAATAAAACTGACTCTAGTTACAGGCCTCACAAAATAAATTAACAAACACAGAAAAATGAATTATGCAAAAATTGAACGACTTACAATTTCCCAGCCGGATCTTGCATTAGAAGCAATAGCACTAATAAACAGAGAGTAGAAAATCGTAAAATTTTAAAACGTTTAAGAACAAAGCCTCACAGTTGTAAGCTGTATGACGTAGAAACGCCAGAATGTGCTCGAATAAAGAATTAATATCTTACAGTGAAAGTGAATATTCTAGATCTTCATAGTAAGAGCGAAGTCAAATTTTACTCCATTATAATTAAAGTGAAATAGTTCAGTACGTTCATAAGGATAAGTACATTTAATGAACAGATGCAGCTTCATTTCTTCAGTGTTTAACATTCTTACGGATTATCCAGCATTGATGGCAGGTAACCAGATAATTTTTTACATTTCTTAGTTCAAAAATTTTTTTATTAGATAATTGTTAATTAAGAGATAGTTATGCAAGGACGATGAACAGTGCATGAGAAAAGACATGGATGTTTTTAAGATTCTCTTGCTTTAAAGAGTTTTAATTTTTATTTTCTGCCCTTTGCTGAATCATTTGTTTTTTTAATTACTTATCTACTTTTCCTCTTCAAATTATAAATTTTCTAAATTTATATATTTATTTGTACGTGTAGTTGAGCTTAATTGTAATGCATATTAGAGAACCTGTTAATTTTCTCTTTGCAATTATCAGTCACTATATTTGTATGCAAAAATGTGTAGATGAAATCTTTATGGTTTTTGTTTCTCTCCTGACGTCCTTTTATTTATGATGGTAAATTAATTAAAGCAATTAAAAAAGATTATTGTTTTAAAGTGGCTAAGATTACCATTTTATCTTCACTTTCCTATAAAAACATAGGGGCAAATAAAGACAAACACCATTTAAATTATGAAAATTTCTCCCTTTTTTTACTAAGAACTTAAAGTGAAGGAAAAGGCCCTATGGCTAATAAGAAACAATTATCTCATCCATGGTTTTTACGGAGGTTATATGAAACAAGCAGCAAAGAGAAAGAAAAATATAATGTCTACGATCCATATGGATATATGCTCTTGTTACCATATTACTTTTGAGGACAACCGTAAAATAAATGTCGAGAGCTCATTCGCTTTTGTGCAATATATAAATCTAACACGATTGTAAACGTCCGAAAGACTATATTTCTCGAAGCTTGACGAGCGATTCAAACTGAGTGCCAAGACCTGCAGCCTAGCGGATCTAACATGATGAAGAATAGCTTTTTTACTGCCCAAAGACGGCCATTGGGTCGGACATTATGGCTGCACCCAGATATTTGGGTACATAATGCCTCTAAGTTTATGAGCAACTTAAGGGATGACATATCATTTCCTTCTCCAAAGCCTACGGGCTCATCTTTATAAGCACTGCACTGGGGGCGCATTCCTTAAGTAGAGAATACACTGGGTTATTTTAGAACATTGTAAAATGTGAACAGATACTCCGAGATAATAGAATTTTTTTTTGTTCTTAAATAAGTCCAAGATCTATGTGCGTGTGTATATTTATAAATAGCTAATATTTGGATAGCTATGTCACGTAACGTTTTTGGAAATTTTCGGAGGGGGTAACTTAAAGCTTCCAGGGACATACACGCTACGCTTTTTTAGAGTTTTTTTTGGGGGGGAGAAGTAAATTTAAAACTCCCAGGGCATATTTGTGGTAATCAAATGTATACTAACATGAGCAATTTACTGCTAGAATTTTAAATGCATTGTTATATTATTAACACTTACCTTTAATTAACGGCAATTTCACGCTAGTATAAATGATTGCATAATGATGACATATAAATTTTTTATTATGTAACTGTAAATTTTTAACATGTAAGTTTTAATTACATTTAAAGTAACAAAAAAAATAAATAAAAAGAGTTAAAAAAAGACACGTCTGCCAAAAAATTGAACCGGGGCCTCAGAATCCCTATAACCCATGTTACCTGTCAATTATTTAAGGCTAAATACATGTAATGTCTTTTTGCCTTGACTTTAGCCGTGCGTTCCTACATAATTTTCAGAAGATGACTGTACAGCTTATAAGGATTGACGTGTAAGTGACATAGAAGTGCAATTACATACTAAAAATAAGACACTATTAGCATACAAATTGAAAGCTTCTGGCAGCCATGAAAACTAATTAGGATTATTTCTCGTTATTGCAACTATTTTAATTGAAATCAATGTTAGGGAAAAACAAAGCTGCTGGAATTGAAAAAATCAAATATAGTCGAATCCCGATTTCAATGAATCCTAATTTAACGACATTTTGATTTGAAGAATTTTTATCTTCCCAACTAAATAAATCTCTAATTAAAGTTTAATCTCTACTTGTAGGTTATATTATGATAATTTAATAAACTGTCAAATAGTTCTAAATTTTTGAATTTTTAATTATTTTCAGAAAATGCGCTAGCTTGATAATTATCGTTAAACAAAATAGATATCCTTTATTCATGCCCAAGTTAAAATTATGCTTGCTTTAAGCACTGGTATAGATAAATTATTCCTTGCCTTCAAAGTTATACAAATGGATAGTCTCCGTATATGGGAATAATTCCATTATTTAAAATGAAGAACAGAAATTTATTACTCAGAAGAAAATGAAATGATTTCGGAATGAAAATTTAAATATTAAATTCGTAGTCTTGAGGCGATGAATTCTGTTCAAGATTCCTGGAATGAAATTGCATCAAAATATATTAGCAATCATTTAAAAACTTTTCACGTATCATTAGGTTTACTATAAGGTGCGAACGTACAATTAAACGAAATCTATTCGCTTTCACAAAAATCTGTGAAGAAGATACAATCAAAGTACGGAATGAAATTTCAAAGATTTGTCGATTTTCATGTTGTGTACTTATCGTGATTTTTGCTTACGTGCGGTTAAAAGTGATGACAATGAAGAAAGCATAAAGGAATATAAAAAATCAAACGCAAAAAATGCAACAAAATATGTTTATTAATGCTCTTTCGACACTAAAGTCTGTAAAAAACTGCTGATGATACTTGAAATATAAGAATGAGTATTTAAAAAACTAATAATGATATTTGCAGAGTGAAATTTCGTAGTGAAATTACTCAGTCTGTATTATCAGAATTCTCTTCTGACTAATATTTTATTGCATGGAACTAAATTTGAAGATTTTAATCTTCATAATTTATAATATAAGATAGTTTTAACTTATTCAAAGTTAATTTACTACTACTTACATAATGTTTGTGCTTCTTTCAGTAATTGTTGGTCAATTTTAAAAGCTTCCCGATTTTATAAGCGTTTTCGATCTAACAAATTTTATTGCCTTTCTCCAGTAAATAATTAAGTCGGGAAGTAGGAATTCGATCTCAATTACCTTTAAACATAATAGCATTAATGAATGGCATGAACTTTTGGATACAAAAAATACAAACTGAACAGTAGTTTTTCTACTCAGAAGTTATTCAGTCTCCCTAAAATTAATGATAGTTTAAAAATTGAAAGATCATAGTATGAGTAAGATAGAGAGTTTACAAATAATTCTTCAAATGAACATATGCCAGAGATGAAATGTGAATAATTCAGTTTTCCAAAGCAATTTTTCTGTCAATCAAACTAACTACGGAATTAAATATTTGTATTTTAAACATCAAAGAATTTAGCAGAAAGGCTTGTAAACAAAACAAAAGTGTTGAAAGTTTCATCAGCCCAGTTGGAAGAGAACTTTGTGGTCCTACCAAATCGATAAATCCATCGATCTCTGATCGATCACTCCAATCGAAATGTCATCGACCTTACATTGTTCTATCTCAGGTCGTTTCTGCTTGAGAAAGTTAAATTATACATATAGGTTCTACTTGAGAAACAAGATCTGCGGCATAATGATTGGCTAAATATATACTCTTACATAATATTAAGCCTTTGATAAGACATTTGACCCAGAGCTCTTATTCTTAAGCCGCTCGTGATTTTTCACAGCAAAAGTAAGTAACACATCGACAGTTCGAATCAGGCTAATACTTATTTTCTGTCTTAACATTTCTTCAAATAAAGCATAAGTCAGAATTACTGTTGACTAAATTAATCGAAAAATTTCAACATATCAATTTGAAATTCGAGATTACCACACTGTGAAAAAATAGTCACGGAAAATACTTAAGCAAAAAACTGGGTTTATGGGATTCAGTCAATGATGAAGTATTAAGAACAAAGAATTTTCAAAATGAAATTTTCACCTAACTTCATATCTACAAGGATAATTAACTGAGTGGTTTAAAAAGTGCTGGAAACGCATGCGTTGCTCTGGTGCTTTAAAAGAATAGGAAAAGTAAACTGTAACATTTTCGGTTAACAATTTTTTAGATTTCAGTTTTTAATAGATTTGCTTAATGTCTGAATTAGGATTTAATTCTTAACGGAATTACATGAAACTTTGGTTAATCTTTTTACCTATTTTTCTTCGAGAATGAATATACTGGAAACTTTTACAGCAGCATCGTAAAGATTCAACTAAAAAATGAAGAACCCACATTTGTCTTTACACTTTTTATTTTAGAAAACTGTTTTTGTCTACATTTGTAGCAATTTATTAGTTATTTTATTTTTTCAAGCCACCGTTAACAATTTGCTATTGATAATTTGCCTCGCTTTTAAAACGGATACTTTTTTGGCTTCATAGCGTTACCATTACTCTGTATTCGTTTCTAGACTTTGTCTTGAGAAGCTCATTTCTGTCATGGTCTCACTTACATGCAGAAGCCGTTAAACATGAAAAGGTATCATATTAACAAATTTCATATGATCAAATTTTATATAATTTATTACAATACGCTAAGAAACAGAATTTCATTTACATAACAAGACTTTAAAACGTTAAACCTCTTAACTCCTGCAAAAACATACTTTTTTTCTTCTGTTTCATGCCAACAAATACATATAGATTGAAATTTATAATACAGTCAGGAATATTTTGCCTAATCCAGGATCTGCATATAAAGAAAGAAGGTGAGAAAGAAGGAATGAGAGAAAAATTAAATTCTAGAATACGATTAACTAAGTCTATAATGTAAATATCCACTGTTTTTCGCAAAGAAAAACTTTAATACTCACAACGGAAGTTTTACAGCTAGTCATATGTATAATTTGATAATTTTTCTATCCTGGTTTTAGGTGTAGAGTTTTTTTCTTCTTGGAAAAGCGGATAAAAATTTAACAGTTTTTGCTTTATTTTTAACGAAGTTGAGTTAGATATTCTTCTTTCATATGTTTTAGAGATGAACCTCTAGAGGTAAAAAATAAAAATATTGTTCCTTGTTACCTCTGAAAGTTACATGGGCTAGACAAAGAAATACTATAAGCATTTGACGAATATGACACTCCAAATTTCAAGTCATTGTGCGAAATTCTGTTGAGAACCGTGAACAATTTCGAATTTTATCAGGCCCACCAGCGGCCGAGATCGGTTCGGGTTCGAATTTCGGCGAACGGGCTAGTTGCATGAGTATTTTCTTGGATTTTCTTATGTGTAATGTGGATATAAGCCCGTTTCCCTTAGAAAGTCCTCCACGGAGGCATCCCTTAGGCAGCTAGCCATCGAGTGCTTTGACTTATAATCAAATAAACCAAACAAATCTGATTTTAGCAACAGCAGCAGAGTGCAAAATTTTTGTTTCCAGCGGTATTAGAAATACTGTCATCAAGCACTGAGAATTATACATCATAAACGGGGTACTACATCGGAGTTCAAAAGAGGGCTAATGGTTAATGACTGGCTGATGATACATTTGATGCCTGAACAAGACTTGTAATTAATTTCAAGAAGAATCGCGACAATTTTGGCTCCTAAAAGAGATACTATACCGTATTAATTAGTACTACACTCCAGCCGCAGGTGTTTTATTTTCATTGTACCTCTTATACCTTTCTCATGCATATCGAGTTCAAGCAAATGCTTTCTTGAAAAGGGAAATAAGCCATTAAAGATCAATTTAGATTTCTGATTGTAACAAAACCATCTTTTCACTATCATCACTTTATCTTAACATTTCTGAGTACGTTTGTTTGTTTATTGAAATCGGAAAAGCGCATAAGGGCTCTCTTCTTAATGCAGTTTAACTTTTTAATAAATTTACCTTAAATAAAGATCGAGAACTCTTTGCTTTACCTGTTCCATCGAGAGTCTTAGCTGAGTGACCAGATTCTCTCTCTTGACTTTTTATATTCATCTCTTTCTTGATTATTAGATAATCAAGTAAGCTACAAATTTTCGAAGTAGAATCTCAAAATTTTGCATTGCTTGGGTAATGGGGAAGAGTAATATGAAACTGAAGATACTAATAGGTAAGAACAACAAAGGCTGCTGTTTATTTTCCTGGCATTATTTTTAGTTAATGTTTATTTTTCAGAGCAGTTTTTTTTCATTGCTTACATATTAACTACTGAAGAAAAAAAACTTAGAAATCTATCTATTCAAAACTAAAAAAGCTACATAAGTGCAACTCAAGCAATCAGAATTTTTTATACATATTTTTATAGTACAATCTGTGTTACAAGGAAGCGCACTGGCTAAACAAATATAGTAAGATAACTTTAAGCGAGAAGAGCTGGAAGAAGGCTGAGTAACGGAGTATTTTATTTAAAACTGCTTGCGATTAAAGTGAAGATATAGTTTTTGAAAATGTTCTGCATTTTGTGCAGATATTCTTATGAGTAGGTATGTATTAGAACCATTAAACTTGCAATAAGAGCTTTTATGAGCTCAGTTTTTCATAACTATATCATTTAGCATGGGAGCTTCCCAGCTTTCAAAAATATAAGAGAAGAATAAGAATTGTTTTTGGGTTCTAAATGTTCACTTATTCTTATTTAGAATTTAAAGTATCTTTATCTTCACGCTTTTATCTTTAGTTTGGAATAAGTAATAAATTCGGACCAAGCGACTCAGCAATACAGTTTTTCAAACAAGCAATTCATTTACTTCTCTAGCTTTACGCATAGCAAAGCAACAAAAGTAAAAAAAATAGTGTTTTTGCAGCCTGCAGATAACAAAACGTTGTAAATAAAATCTTACTAAAATGTTACAAATTCTCAAACGTAGAAAAGCGGAAAGCTTCTAGATTTCACTCAAAATAAAATTCATGATAAGCAAACCTTAATCAAATAAAACCTAATTGAATGAGTCAAATCAAAATCCGGGGATTTTATTTCTGAAGTAGCTGAATTGATCACCGAAAATACAGAAAAGCACTTCACGAATCAGTCAACAAAAGATCGAAAATAAGTCTTCTATACATTCGTAAATAATATCTAAAATGAAATATTATGCTTTGAAACACTTAACAACTTCAGAATCATCAGAAAATCATTCAAAATATATTGTTGAACGAAACAGACACCATAAGTTATCATTCATCTTAGGCCACGATACGAGCCCGAAAACTTGAGCCAATTAAGATTATAATAAAAGAACTTCTATGCGGAACTCCCTCAGAAGAAATTTGGTGACTGTTTCAGATGCAGGTTTGTTTACTTCGTTGACTATGGTACGGAAACGCGAGAATTATTCGCTTAAGGGAAGGGATGCTTTCGCTTAAAATACAATATTCTGCAAATAAAATAGTGCAGTTTACTTAATAAGTGACGAAAATATTTCTAAAATTTTTCCAGATATAGCTTAGCCTTAAAAATGCAATTAAAAACATTACGATACAACTAATCTACTATAATTTATTATCGAAACTGAAAGAGCGTCCTAGGATCACAGTTATCAAGAACTTAATCATTTAGTCCGAAAGTTGCTATGTTTTACCACACTACATCAAACATGACATATTGACATTTCACCAAACATCGTATTCAAACACCTGCATATTTTAACTGTTATGAATCCCATCATGCCAATCACTGTGGCTGTTCTAAATCTGAAAGCTGAAAACCACAAAAGAACTATAAAATTAGATCTTGAACAAACTTGAACGGCTGAGGCCGTTAGCTTATTGTGCCTACAGGAAACATACCTCCAATAAATAGCATGCACATGTCCAAAACCACAACTGTACTTAACATGATTTGCTGAACAATTCAAACATTTTGTCGTTTTTCATAAGCAATACTATTTATTTAAATAAAAATGAAATAAATAATAATATATTTAAATAAAAAATAAAAATCACCCATATACTTTCCAGACACGCAATCCTCAAACATGATTACATATTATATTTATACACCAGTGCTAAGTGGATAAAACTATTGAAGAGTGGTTTTTGGACCCATGTTCGAATCCAAGCGAATGGGATGGTTGTATGAACTATTTATGGCTTTTTTCGTGTGCATTGTGAATACGAGCCAATTTACCTTAGAAAATCCTCTACGAAGGCATTTATGCGGGTATTACTCGGGTCTCTGCCGTAGTTGATTAAATAAACCAACGTGATTGCGTTACAAAAATACAGATTATATCTTATTAATACTTTCTAATTAGTACTATGTCTAATTAGTACATATGCCTAATTAGTACACATGTCTAATTAATACATATGTCTTTCTTTTATATAATGTGTACTAAATAGCTTTAAGAATATTTTTTATATTTTAAAGAAATAATTTCTTTGCACTAGCTTTCAACACGCAATATATTTGATGATTACATTTATTCATCCACCTTGAAACTATATAAGTTTGTGTCACTATCAATGCTAGAGATTGCCTCTTTTAATAAACATTAAAACTACACAAAATTTCTTAACACTATTTTTTCCAATTTCGTGTTTTGAACTTAGCCATCAAAGCAAAGAAAGTTTTCTAAGCATTGTCTATCAAACGTTAAAAAATAAATAAATACTTTCAGAAAGAACAATCTCTTCAGCGTTGATTTATCTTTTAACTTTGTAAACAATAAATTTTGCGCGCAGGGATTTAAGAGAAACAGTTTAGGCTATTGTACTCTTTCTTTTCATAAAAGTCTAGGAAGAAAACATTCTTAAATTATATGTTATATATGTTTTGTATGTAAATAATAATAAGTATTATTTGTCAGACGGAAAAATGTAACTTAATGAACGTATTCCTTAATACACCAATGTATTCCTAACCATCTTTTGAATTAGATTCAACATGCTTCATATATCATTCATATCTCACATGTGCTGTAATATAAGTCTTAGAACTTAAAAGAAGGTACTGTGATACACCACTGTTAAGCTTAAAAAAACTGGAAAAGTACTTACAGAAGAAGCTAAGAGCTATAAATTGTTTACTCTCTGAGTATGTATGAGAGTTTGTATTGTGTAAACGTAATTTTCCGCAATTAATTACCTAAATTAATTGTTGGCGCATTTTACGCCAACGAATCTCGCCAATGGATCGCCTCCTACGATTGGGGCAGATAGAGAAAAGAAATCTAGCCTACCGGACGTGAGCAATTATTGTAAAACGAAGCTCACAATTAAATTGTATTCCGCTTCACTGTAAATATTTGTATATAATAAAATAATTAAAAAACGAAGCAGTGAAGCTGGTCCGTCGATAAAATTAATCATTAAGATAATATAATTTAATCATCTGGCTCCGTTGAGCCTGGAGGTTACTTCAGCGATATGGATACTCTAATGAAAAGCAAAGCATCCCTAAAAGGGAAAATAACTAGATTTGAAAATTTTATGGAGACTGCAAATAATGATGTGGACTTCGTTGAACTTAAAGTGAAACTAAAAAATATTCAAGCTCTTCAGAAGAAAGTTGATGAGCTACGAAGTGCGTACTACGCACAAAGCGACATCAAGGATGATGATCTCGCAATTATTGATGATGATTTAAACCACTGTGATGATCGTCTAGAAAAACTGGAGGTAAGAATTGAAATTCTCATTAATTCTTACAATAAGTTAAATTCTGCAAAAGCAGTAAATGTTACTGAAAGTAATTTAAGTGAAAATTTTCAAATCAAAACTAAAATTCCACCATTAGTTTTGCCTGAATTTTCAGGAAAATATGAAGAATTTAGTTCATTTAAAACTCAATTTGATGATTTAATTACAAATAATGTTCAGTTAAGTCATTCGCAGAAATTGTATTATCTGAGATCTTGTCTTACTAATGACGCTAAGCATTTAGCCAGTAACTTTGATAATTTTGAATCTTTGTACAATGCATTGGAATCTCGCTATGATAATGAACGTCTGATTGTTGACATTCATGTGCAGAATATTTTAAATTTTGAAAAGATTCAATGCGAAAATGCGAAAGACATTAGAAGTATGATTGATTGTGTACAAAAGAATTTACGCGCTTTGAAAGTGTTAAAGTATGAACAGAACAAGTTATGTGATGTTTTTCTAATAAATATTCTTCTTCAAAAACTAGATAAAGAATCTAGGAAAAATTTCGAACTATCTCATAAATCGAAAGTAGTTCCAACCCTGGAGGAGTTTATTAAATTTTTAGAGCAGCGTGAATCAGTATTGTTATCTATAAATAAAAATATTGCAACCGGAAGTAAGATTAGTATAAACAAGAATTCTTCCCCTTCCCATAAATCAAAAGCTCTTTTGACGAATGAAAGTAAAAATAAAAACTGCGTTGTTTGTAGAAGTTTTCATCCTATATTCCTTTGCGATACATTCTTAAAATTAAGTGTTCATGAAAGATTAAAATTAATTCGTTCACATAAGCTCTGTGAATTATGTCTAAAGCAAAACCATAAGAAAAGTCAGTGTCTCTCGAAATTTAAATGCGCTTGCGGGGAGAAACACAATAAATTAATATGTATGGGTAATGAAGGTCATTCCAAGACTTCTAGTCGCCCGGTGACGCCGCATAGACCAAACATAAGTGAGCTTGATGCAGCAAAAGGTGACTCAGAATTGAAGGCATTGAGTGTTTTAAGTAACAAAAATAAACAAAAAAGAAAAAGTGTACTTTTTTCTACTGCAGAGATTTATGTCTGTGACGCCAATAATCGAAGAGTAAAAATCCGAGCCATTTTAGACAGCGCATCTAATATATGCGTTCTTACTGATAAAATAAGTGAATGTTTAGGAATAAAAAGGGAGAAAATTAAGACGCCTGTTACATGTCTTAATGGATCAATCCAAAATATTAAATGGAAAGTGAATACATTTATTTCAAATGAAGATTGCACCTTTAATGAACCAGTTGAATTCTTAATTGTAAATAAGATAACAGGATTAATTCCGTGTACTACGTTGGATATTTCGAAAGTAGAAATTCCACAATTTTTAAATTTAGCTGATAAATCATTTTATGAAGCTTCAGAGGTAGATGCCCTTATAAGCGCTGATTTATTTTTTAAGGCTTTGAAAAATAATACGTATAAAATAAACGATGATTTATTCTTTAAAGAGTCTGAATTCGGATGGATCGCATGCGGGAAACTTAACGAAATACAACCTTCTTATCAGGGATATTGTTTTCTTATGCAAAATGATTCTCTTCAAAGTACTTTAAAACTTTTCTTTGATTTAGAGGGACTTGGCATTCGTGATGATCCAGTTGTGCATGAAAAGGATCAGGCGATGGAAATTTTTAATGACACTGTTGATTTTAAAAACGGACGTTACATAGTGCAACTACCTTTTAGGAAACTTTATGAAGAATTATCTGATAATTATTCCTTGGCGCGGCAGCGTTTTCAGAATTTGTGGAGGAGATTTAGTCATGATCCTGAGTTACATCAACAATACTGTGAAATTATTTCTGATTATTTAAAAGAAGGCATAATAAGCATCGTAAATCCTGATGCACCAGAAAATACTTTAAATAGACCTATATATTATTTGCCTCATCAGGCTGTGCGGAAAGAAAGTAGTTTAACTTCGAAAACTAGGATCGTCTTTGATGCGGGTAGCCATCAAAATAATGAACTTTCTTTAAATGACTGCTTGTGGCCAGGGGTTAACTTAAATCCAAATCTTTTGGACTTACTAATTAATTTCAGATTGAACAAGATTGCATTTTGTTCAGATGTTAAACAAGCTTTTCTGCAGATTTGCCTCTCCGATGAACATAAGGACGCAGTTCGTTTTCTTTGGAGTAATGATGATCCATGTGTTGATAAAAGGCCCAAGTTACAGACTTATCGTTTCAATCGAGTGAATTTCGGAGTCAGCTCGAGCCCATTTCTATTAGCAGCTACTATTAGACATCACCTTGAAAAATATAAGGAAGATTTTCCCGAAACTGTTGAAATTTTAGACAAATGTTTTTATGTAGATGATCTCATTGCTGGATGTGAGGATTTTGAAGAAGCACTTGAAGTATCCAGAAAATTTGAAAATACCTAGGTTGGTCGGGAAGATACTGTTGAAATACACAGTTTTTGTGACGCAAGTAAAAAGGCATATGGCGCTGCCATATATTTGAAGGTAAAGACTCTCAATGGAATATCGGTGAAACTCCTAACTTCAAAAAGTCGTGTGGCTCCATTAAACGGTGTTACCTTGCCAAGATTAGAACTGTTGGGTGCTCTAGTTGCAGCTCGTCTAAGTTCTAAGGTAAGGAGAATCGTGAATCTAAAAAGATCTTCTATTGACTATCATTGGACAGATTCCAAGATTGTACTCTTTTGGATAAAGGGTGCAAAAGCGCGATGGAAGCAGTTTGTGGCAAACCGAGTGAACGAAATCACCAATCTAACAGATCCCAACTCTTGGCATCACTGTGCAGGTAAAGAAAATCCGGCAGATCTTCTCTCGCGTGGAATGAGTGCTGATTCCTTGGTAACCGATTCCAGATGGTGGACAGGTCCAGAATTCTTGATGGAGCCTGAAATTTCCAAGAACTTGCAACCATTTGTTCCTGAGGTTGAAACCATCGAGCAAGTCGAAAAAGAAACTTTGCGACGGGAAAGGAAAATTCCATCTGAAGATGAGACTTGTAAAGAAACTGTCCTGCTAAATCACAGCTCTCAA